>JAPYZD010001486.1:0-22209 GCA_030522725.1 Ichneumoninae sp. B BG-2022a
GCAATTGGTTGGTTATAAATTATAAGTGTATAAATTATCGCTGATTGCTTAGAATGTAAGAATAAAATAAATAAAATATACTGGTATTGGTATTGGTATCGTAAGAAATTAATTATTGCTGGTACAATTGACCCGGATCGACTGTTACAATTGACCCCACACATGATTATTAGCAAAGTTACTGTGCCATCGGTTAATAACAATCTGAAACTAATCGTCTCAGCGATCAAAATGTTCCGCAAAAATGTACCTTTCAACTTCTTGTGCTTGTTTGCACTAATATTTTGTATTATGTTGCCTAGCTGACGCGATCCGCAGAGCCGAAAAATCACTTCTGAACTCGTGAATCACATTTGGTTTCGGCAAATTGGTATTTTTGAAAACTCAGCTATGAAGCGATTGCATGGTCATAAGGTGATGTCTATAATGTTGCTCACTTCATATCCGATGCGTCCGAACATGCGGAGCGTTGCGCGACCGCTTGTTACAATTGATCCGTGTTACTTTTGTCCCCGGTCTCCCCTAATCATCGGGCATTTTTCCGACTCAGGTGCGATCATGCAGATGCGATGCGATCCTTTGGGTCTCCTTACGAGTTTCGCCCACGGTCTCGTGTCAAAACAAACGGGAACCTATTTGTACGAGGACGGATTTCTTCGGGGAAATTTTCATGATCTTTTCCGCGGCTCTGTTGCTTTTCTTCATTGCTTTTCGCTGAACGCTCCGAAGTGTAATTCCATAACCACTTTTTCTTTTGGTGCACCTAATGTTCATCCTCCACCGAGCTTTTATTCCTCGCTCGAAGCCTTCGCGGGATTGTAATCTTCAAGCATTCTTCCAACCTAGGCGCGATCCTTCAGTCTCGCTATGAATCTCGTTTGCCCGCGGTCTCGTTTTAAAGCAACCACGACGACGGGTTTTTCCGTGGCAATTTTCATGATTTTTTTTTCGCGGCTCATAGCTTATCTTCAATGGTTTTTGCTAAAGGCGCTGAAGTGTAATTCCATGGTCGTTTCTTTTTTTCAACCCCAATTTTTATCTTCCACCTCATTTCTTCACCTGATTCGCGTTCCCCGCACAAAACCTTCGCGGCATTCCACGCGACCTTTCACGTCTCGCTGCGAATTTCGCTTGCCCGCGGTTTTGCGTCAACCCGAATACGCACACGGAGAAAAATAGTTCTGTTTCTCTAACAAAATGTAGATCGTTAATAATTTATTGTTTAGGCAGCAAAAATATTTGGTTGCTACAGCAAAATATTTGTTGCCGGAGCAAAATATTTGCTGCCACAACAAAATATTTTGTTGTCCCTATGTTAACCAGCCAAATCAGTTATGGTAACAGAATTCTTGTTGTCCCAACAATATTTTTTCTCCGTGCACCTGTTTGCACGCCGACGGATTTCATCGTGGAAAACTCCACGATTTACCCGAGAAGAAATTTTCACGCGTTACATCGGGCCCTGATAAGGTCCTGATAAGGACCTGACAAGGGCCTGACAAGGGCCTGACAAGGGCCTGACCACGGCCTGACAAGCACCCAGAAAAATAATTTATTTGACGGCCACCGTTTATTTGGTTTAAGTAAAATATCTATTTGATTTAAATAAATATTTATTTCATTTAAGTAACTATTTGCTTAATTGAAATAAATATTGCTTAATTGAAATAAATATTTATTTAAGTCAAATAAATATTTTACTTAAACCAAATGAACGGTGGGCGTCAAATAATTTTTTTTCTGAGTGAGGGCCTGACCAGGGCCTGACAAGGGCCTGATAAGGCCTTATCAGGGCCCGATGTAACGCTCGAAAATGTCTACTCGGGTAGTTCGTCCCTCTATTGCTTGTTCTTCGTCGCTTCTCGCCCAACCCTCCTCAGTCTAATTCCACAATCGCTTCTTTTTTGTTTATCCTCCGTCTAATTTTTATCCTCCACCTACCCCGCTCCGTTATTCTCGCGTATCACATTTTTTTCTTCACGGCTCCTTCCTGCCTGTTGAGAAGTTCCCTCGACGAGTTAAATCCTGGGAGAGCCATTCGTGTCGGGAATGGACGGAGAACAAAAAAAAAAGTGGAATTGCACGAGGAAAGACGAGAACCGTAGATAGGGAAACCAAGGATAAATTCCGTACGCAAGTCTCCGTCGGGTATTACAATGTTCGTGCAGCTGAATCCGGGAAGAGGAGTAAATGAGGTGAAAAAAGAAATGTTAAAGAGCCCACGGCCGGAGGTCTCCTCCTAAGCCACAGCGATTTTATTCTTTCGCGATTTCGTGCAGTGAGAGGGACACGAGAGACGTCTCGAGCCACGTAGAACATCGGAACGCACACAGCGCAAACAATCTAAGTATCTCTATCTCTATATATACATAATTTTTTTTTACCACCCTCTTTATTCCGCGATGATGGATCGCATGAGATCGTGAGTTCCGCAGTTCCAAAGTAATTTGAGACTAAAAACCTCGTCGTCGCTCTCTCGTCGCCGTAGTTAACGCTCGCGGGCCATCCGATGCTACGTGATCAAAAATGAAAACGTGAATCCGTGCGCCGTCTTGTTCTCCGCTATAGTATAGGGTGTGTGTGTGTATACATGCATGTATATATATATGTATATACAGATATAAAAGTATATTATAAATGTTGCGCAGAGTCTCGGGGGAGCGCGCGCGCCGGCGAGCGCGTACCTCGTATTAATTTAACTTTGGCGACGCGCCACGCGACGGCTTGCGGAATACCATAAGCCTTTAGCGTGATGGAATTGGTGAACATGACCGGCTGAACGGAGATCGATTCGATGTCAGTAAATTAAGATGAATTTCTATGTTATCGGGAAAAAAATAAACATTGGTTAGCGGGCAAAATGCGTTGGAGATTTTTAATTAAATTTTTATCAGCTTGAGTTTAATAATGGTATTGCATATTAAATTTGAAGTTGCTTTCGTGAAGCGTTACTCGATTGAACCTTTGAAGCATTTTTTTTCTTACAGGTATGAAGTTTGAAATACGTTGGTTGGTTATTTTTCATTTTTTCTGAATTTAGAGGATTGGTTAGTTCAACCACTTTTTTATGGTTGTCTCCAAAAATATTTTTGAAGCATTAGAATATTTTGGATGACCAGTGAAATGTTTATTTGAACGTCCCTACCCAAATCGTTAGTTGATTCAGTCCCATTTTTATCAGTGCACTGCCAAAGACTCGCATTAAACTTTTAATTAAATTTGTCTTAATTTGACTTTAATAATTGCCCTCCATATTATATTGGAAAAAAATGTCCTGTTAACCGAATAACTGGCCATTGTACTTTCTAAAATGAAAAACTCCCCATCAAATCAAAAAACTCTCCATCAAAATGAAAAACGCCCCATCAAAATGAAAAACTCCCGACGAAAATTGTCCATAGAATATTCGAAGACCCGCCATCGCTCGACCTGCATCCCTATAAAACTTCCCATCAAAATGAAAAAATCTCCATCAAAATGAAAAACTCCCCATCAAAATGAAAAACACTCCATCAAAATGAAAAACTCCATATAAAAATGAAAAACTCCCGACTAAAATTGTCCATAGAATATTCGAAGACCCGCCATCGCTCGTCCCGCATCCCGACAAAATGGTGGCCCACGTTGCCCCTTTCGCTCAAAGCCACGTACGGTCCGGGTGCTTGTGGAAATCGTCGTCTCCCAATGAGTTTCGCAGTAGTTATTTCGATATAGTTTAAAGCCCGGCGAAATGATATTAAATGGAAGTCCTGCATTGCTCTTCCGCTCGGCAATGCGGCGCATGTACCAGCGACAAAGATAACGAACGGTGTGTACGCTCGGGCCGTATTGAGATTAGGGTTGCGACCCCCGCCCGAAGCCCGTGTAATTGCCGTGGCGCAACTGTCGTGAATTTATCGTTTAGCACAATAACTGCAGTATGTAATACCGATGTGTGGGGTTTCCCTTTCCATTATCTGTTGCAGGTTGCTACAATAGAGGCGGGAACAATGGAACGAACGAGAGCGACGTTACTGCGCCTCGGGCTAATGACGACGATGATAGTCGTCTGCATGGCCCAGGAAGACTGGGAGTGCGGCCCGCCGTGCAAGTGCAAGTGGGTCTCCGGCAAAAAGACCGCCGAGTGCATACGGCAAAATTTCACTCAGATACCGGACTATCTGGCCTCGGAGATTCAGATACTGGACCTAACGGGCAACCGCATATCGTACGTGGCGCACGACGCCTTCAGCAGGGTCAATCTCGTCAACCTCCACAAGCTGGTGATGCGCGAGTGCGGCATAAAAACTGTTCACACGAACGCGTTCAACGGTCTGAAGATCGTCATTGAGATTGATCTCTCGGGCAACATGATAAAGACCCTGTTCCCAGGGACCTTCGTCGAGACGCAGAGGCTGCGAGTCCTGCTGCTCAATCAGAACAATCTGGAGACACTGGAGAACGGTCTCTTCCACGACCTCGAGTACCTCCAGAAGGTCGTACTCTCCGACAACCGTCTGGAGCGCATAGGCGAGCAGACTTTCAAGAACCTGCGGGGTCTGCAAACCCTGACACTTGATGGGAACAATCTGACGAGCGTGAGAATGCAGACTTTCGACATTCTGCCGAAGCTCGGCAGTCTCGAGTTGCACAACAACCCCTGGAACTGCAACTGCCATCTCAAGAGATTCAGGGACTGGACGATAGAGAAGAAGCTCTACACGCATCCGACAGCTTGCGCTCAGCCGGCGACTCTCAGCGGGAAGATGTGGGACGAGGTGAACAGCGACGACTTCGCGTGCAGACCCAAGATCGTGGCCATAGGACCGTTCGCCAAGCTGGAGACCGGCAGGGGCGACATCAAGCTCTGGTGTCGCGCCTCCGGCGTGCCCAGGCCCAAGATCTCGTGGGTCTACAGAACGCGGATCCTCAACAACTCGACGAGGAGGCACAACGGCGAGCGAGGATACGTCATGCACGAGAAGAACGATTGGCTCAATCTGACGATACCGGACGTGTCGCCGGCGGACAAGGGAGAGTACATTTGCATGGCCCAGAATCCGGGCGGCAGCACCGAGAGAAACGTCAGCCTCGTCATCGTAGGCGATACCGTCGCGGGGAAAACCAGCACCATAAGCTTGCCGCTCGCTCTCGGACTGGGCAGCACTTTTCTGCTTCTGCTCCTCGTCACTCTGATACTGTGCGTCTGGTACTGCCGAAGAAGAAGACCCAGACACGACGAGAAGAGCGCCGAGGCCGCCTCCCTGGAACATCATGGACTAGGCGAACAGGAGAAGTCACTCATCACCGCCATCAACCCCGTTGTCAAACCACCGAGGCGGTACGAAGCTCCGTCGGTCACTTCCCACGGCACCGAGATGACCGAACTCAATAGGACTCTTCTTGACAACGACTCTGTATTCGGTCAGTACACTGCTTTTATAACGAGACAATGCGTCAAGTAACCCAACGTTAAGTTCGTCTGATTCGTGATTCGCGATTCGATTGACTGATCGTTATCGACTAAGGTAGGGAACAAACTTACCGACGGATTTCCCAGGCATTGATTCATGAGACGGAGATGTCGGGCGACTTTTTTATCTTTTGGTGGCTGTATATAACGACGGTCTTGATTGGCGGTAAGCATGAGGTACACTGTAAAAGAAAGATTGTAAATTGAATGCACTGGACTTGGTTTTTATGCAAAAATTGGTAGACTACATTTAATGTGGAATTGTGATGAAAAATTATTGAATTTAAAGTACTTTTCTATAAAGGTACTTTGAATCCAATCATACCATTAAAAGCAAAGTAAATTATTAAACGTAAAGTATTTCTAAAGTTTTAAAAATACTGTATGTTAATTTTTCATCGCAATTTTACACGAAATTTAATATACCGGTTGATGCATAAAAACTTCCAATAGCAGTACATTAAATTTCATACGATTTTTATTTACAGTCTATACAATGCATCTGCAATTTTCAAAATTCGTAGACTTTCCTTAAGGGTGGAGTCGTCTTTATTCGGACATTTTTCGGCGTATTATCAGGATTAAAAAAAATAACATTGTTGTGTTTCTTGCAATGAAATTGACCGAATATTTTTTATTGATATTATTCCATGATGCATGCATTTTTTGTTACAACATTGAATACTTGAGGAATTATAAGAATTACAAGAATCTTCTTTTAAAAAATTCCTGATAATATACCTAAAAAATGTCCGAAAAAAGGCGACTCCACCCTTAAGGAAGTTTACCCTTGCAGACCGCAAAAAAAACGGTTCGTAATAATTCTGGTATAACATCGGAAAATATTTTATGAATTTTCATTGTCGTACGAACACAAGTAATCAATTTCTGGGTATCCAACTTACTGTAAATGTTTGAGAGGCGAGGTCGATTTCTAATATAGAACGAGGTTTAGTATGTACGTATATTATATCGTATGATAAATCGTGAGAAGGCGTGACGTAGAGGAGCGTGTTTCACCTAATGAATTGCGGTACGATGAATAATGCATAGACTACGTGAAACGAAATTGCCGAGACAACAACAAAAAATGTACATAAATTCATTTCGAATTTGTTGTCTGCTTTTTTTTAACATCTTTTTTTTTTTTTGTCTAAACTTTCTGTTTCGTGCTCGAGTTTTGTCGGGGTCGTTTATTCCCGCGAGATTGAACGAACCGGACAGACTTTGCGATTAAAATTTAAGTGAGAAATATAGGTAGACAGGCGAGGCTCCCCAGCGGCGAGGGGTCTTACGCGGGTGTCGCACTGCGAGATTCGCCAAAGGTCAGATGGAAGTCTTCTCCTGGCCCCCAAGTATGTAATTAATTGCGCACTCCAGGTAGCCGGTTAAATAGTCGAGAGAATATTTAATTTCCGGTCTCGAGGAACGAAGCTGAACGCGAAACGAGGGCGAACCCGGGTCCGCAAAAAAAAATTTAAAAAGAACGGTGAGGTCTGAAAAATCAGTCGAGAAAATGAGCTTGGAATATCCGATTATCGCGGGCGTATCGCTTAGCGACCAGACGGAAAGAAAATTAAATAATTTGTACATATATAATTAATCAGTAACTGTATTTGTCTCCGCCCAAATTCCGCAAGAATAACGCGTTGAGGAGTTTGCAGCGCTTCGCACTAGTCAAATGAGTGCTAAATTCTTAAAGTCGTTTATTCAAACTTTTACGCATCTGTCGATTATTGTCGATGGTTAATTGTGTTACGGGAGATGTCATTAACCTAGAAAAACATAAATTACAAAGGATTTGCAAACAAATTAAGTGGTTCGTGTTAATTTTCGAAAAGGCACATTTGTTAAGTTTTTTCTCAAAATAATCCGTCATTTCTGCTCCATTTTTATGTATTATGGCTCATTCTCTTCATTGAAAGATGCTCTGCGAATTCACTGTCTAAATATTCGATAGTATTTTCCGTTTAAATATGACAGCGTTTTTTTTGTGACGGAATTTCGACGATGGATAAACAAAAGGGTGGCATTTTTTTAACGGAAAGTTCTATCGAAAATCTGGACGGTGAATTCGTAGACCATCTTTCAAGGAAGAAAATGAGCCATAATACATCAAAATCGAGCAAAAATTACGGACTGTTCATTGCAAAAAACTGAACAAAAGTGTACCTTTACGAAAATTAGCCCAAACCGGTTAATATTTTTTCGAATCCATTGTAATTCTTGTTTTTCTAGCATTACCACTGTAGCGTCTAAGAGAATCGATAGAGTTATAACTTATAAAATCTTAAGAATGTCTGCTGTAACACAAATAACCACCACTACAATCAATAGACGCATAAAAATGTATACAAACGACTTAAAAAAGAAATTATCACTAATTCGCCTAGCGGTGAATCGCTTCACCCCTCTTAACCCTTCACGTACCGGATCCTTGTTCAAAGTCGACCCAGAATCTCCCAAGACGAAACCTTCTTACGATCCGAATACCAAGTTAAAGTGCTAAAAAAAATCTGCAAAAAAAAAACAGTTCACACACCTACCTTGAAGTCTTCTTGCGATAACGCAGTTTCTCTGCTAAAAAGAAGGTCCACAGTAATCGTCAAAAAATCCCGGTACTTGAAGGGTTACCCAAAGCCTCCCTCTCTCTCGGTAAAGTGCCCCATCGGTCCGCGATGCTTTCTCCCTCGCCCGCCACACGACACTCGCGACACACCTTCTCCGAGAGCAACCTTGCAAAAAAAAAACCCAAACACATCCCAATCGTTTCTCTACCTCTAAGTCTCTTTATGATTTGCTCCTTGTTTATTTTCATAAAAAAAAATTTCTTTTTTTGTTTCTCTCGAAACAGCTGACGGCCCGGGGAGCGTAGTCGGTGTGGTCGGAGGAGCGGTTGACGACGAGCGAGAGCGGGCCACACCGGACCTCGATAACGGTACCCTGAGCCGTGGAACGAGTTACCGACAGTATCCCCCGGATCTGTTGGCGTTCTCGGGTGGTCGGGGCGCGTCCCCGACGTCCCAGGCATCGACCGCACCGGACAGTTCGCGTCTGACTAGTCAGCAGCAAGCGGGAGGTCAGCAGTCCTCGATGTCTTTCGGTTCGCCGTCCGGTCAGTATCCGGCGGCCTTCAAGACGCTGCCGCACAATCGCAGCAGCAGCGCGGCCTCGTCGCACTACAACAGCGGACTTCCGGTGATGCCGAGGCACGGCTACGTGACGATACCAAGGAGGCCGCGAGCGCCGAGCTGGAGCAGCGGACCGCCGACATCGCCGACGGCGGCCGAGGGAATCGAGCCGGTCTACGACAACCTGGGACTGCGAACGACAGCGGACGGAAGTTCGGTCCTCTCGCTGAACAAGAGTCCCGAACCGGGCGCCGCGTCGATAATGCGCGGTAGGCCGCTTCCCGGAACACCGACCAACCCTCACTACAGCACGATGCAACGAAGCACCCCAAACATCCTGACGAGCAGCCCGTTGGACAGATCGGCACCCGAAGGCGCTCCGGAGTGGCCGACGAAGCTGCCCGACGAAATGGACAATCACCTCGGATCGCCCGGCGACAGTGGAACTTTGGGCAAGAAGGTCGCACCGAGACCGCCCCCGAAGCCCAAGAAGAGGTCGCCCAACGGGCCGCTCTACGAGGACGAGGGCGAAGACGGCACGGAGGTTTGATGGTTCACCGAATGGAGGATCGTCAGAGGGTAAGGGATGAGTGTGATCGATTGGATCGCACGAATGACGACATACGGTTAAGGGAGGATTTAAAAAAAAGGACAAACCGGTAGTGCCTTGACGATCGGATTCGGGTCGTGAGTATTAAGGGAGTCGAAAGCGCGATGGAGGAGCGGCGAGGGAGATCGACGGAGGAGAGGGCGATAGTGCGGTCGCTTGCGAAACGGTGAGGGTCGAATCAAATCGGTTGCTGTTCCTTCGGTGAATGTTGCGTTGGGACGAAGATGTCGGTCGATGATGTCGGTGCGATAGAATCGATGATAGAATTTAATTTATGGTGGGGATAAAATACAATTGGACGAATCTGATTATTCTTTGACGTCGTTCGAAGAATCGTTCGTACTAAAATTTGGACCTTCTTCGCTTATGTCGCAGAGTATCTCCTTCCGTCCTTCTCGATGTCGGTCTCTCGCGCTTTCGATCCGATGCGATAGAGAATTACAACGATCAGTTTTTTTTTTCTTTTTATTATTTTTTTTTGTTCGTGGGCGCAGCGAATCATTGCAAGATCGAAGCTTCCGTTAGATAAATTGTTAGATGTAATCGTGAATGGAGAATATTCAAGTAGGAGAATTTACGAGTATTCCCGTAAAAAAAAAACAATTCTTCCTCATACTTCTATCACTACTATTATTGGTATTTTTTTTATATTTATTTATTTTTTTATGTACACACAATCTTAGTCGTAAGGCCAGCGAATCGCTGGGAGCGGCGACGACAAACGTGTCGGCGTATGGCGATGATGGATCGTGCATTTGACGTTTAGGAATAAAAATGCGAGGGGACGGAATTGGAAAACGATGTCGAACGTTAGCACGCGAGACGATTGAAACAAGAAAACTAACGAAGCCCCGTTCCTCGACCGTCGAATGGGAACCGGGCAATAAAAATCGGTTTACATATTTTACAAAAAAACAACAAAAAAAAACGTGAAGAGTTTGATAATTCGGTTCGAGATTTTTTTGCTTCCAATTTTGTCTCCCATCTTTATATTTGACACAAAAGTTTTTTTTACCGAAGATTCAACAAACCTCGAGCTTTTTTTTATTACTCCGAAACGTTTTTTTATGTATTATGCTCGTGACGAAAGTCTGAATACGAGCAATAAAAATCGATTTATAGATTTTACAAAAAAAAAGAACGTGAAGAGTTTGATAATTCGGTTCGAGATTTTTGTTCTTCAAATTTTGTCTCGCATCTTTATATTTGATACAAAAGTTTTTTTTGCCGAAGATTTAACGAACCTCGAGCTTTTATTTATTACTCTGAAACGTTTTTTATTATGTATTATGTTTGCGAAGAGGGTCAGACTAACGGAGTTCGCCTTTCGTAACGCTGTTACGAAAGCGTCGAGCTCATCCATTCTGTAAAGGACTCCTCGGGATCGCGTGTCTCATCAACGCGACAGGCGAGAGATACGCGAACGTGATATAAAAAGTTGAGACGTAAACTGAGATAAAGCATCACGGTTGTGCAAGCGCTATTATAAAAAAAAAATCAAAAAAATCGACGATATTGCCTGGTGCGCGGGCACCAAAATCGTGTACAGAAATATATATGAATTATTTGATTAATCGCCTACGCCGAAAGTTCGTCGTACCTGCAAAAAAAAAAAAAAGAAAAGAAAAAAAGGGAGAAAAAAAAGAAACGGATAAAAGAACTCGTTGACTCGCATAAAGCGCAATGTCGTTCGATCCCTTCGTCTTTCCTTCACTATTACAGTATAAAAATATTCAGACATTAATTATAATACCGGTCTCGTGTGTACAGTGTGTGTATATAAATATACATATATATATATACGCTTCAAATTTAAACACAACCACGACCTTGTACCAAATAGGCATTTTTTGCTGTAAGCTCGAATACTGCATTACGACTATATAAATAAATATATTATTGTTAAGAAACAAAAAAAAAATATATATGTGGCGAAAATGATAAAGCGAGTGACGCGAATTAATGATCGTTTAAGGGGGCGACTAATCGAATGCGCAAAACTTATTGACGTAAGAGAAAGAATGCTATATATGGATATATATATATATAGTATAACTGTAGAGACACGAGATTTATATATAAACATAACGATTGTTCGAGGATAATGAAATTTACGTGGGGGCGAGTGGGGCAAAATGGACCAGGGTAATTTTCTTTCCCGCGTAAAAATTTGTGAAAATAGGCCGTTTTGCCCCGCTCAGCCCCCGACACAGAAAACGAAAAAATTGTTCGCTGATTCATACGACTTACGCCTGTAGCGTTTTCTCCGCTATCGCCGATTTTTTAATTAGCTAAGAGACCGGAACGAGTGCGAGTGTGTACGGATGCGTCGAGAGGAGCGCCGAAAAATCTCCTCGTAACATTTTTTGTTAATCTTCCGACACCGGAAACGGAAGGGGAAAAAATTAAACGGATCGCTGCATGAGAAAAACTTTTTTGTTTGTTGTTGCTTTTTGTTAGTTTTTTTTCTTTTTTTTTTTTGTACCGACGCCCGTAACTTTTGTTCCACGGCTTATTTTACTACGGATTCCAGCTGCTGGCGCAGCCGTAAGAGGATGTAATTCCTTGACTGAATTTATCGTTCCCGGCGTGAGATACGCTAGTCGTTATACTTTTGTTGCGTTTTACCCGGCTTAGCGCACTATTTTCTCGCGAGGATTTTTAACTCGATAGGTGCAACTTGTTGCGGTCACGCGCCACGATAGCCGACACCATTCTCTACGTGTGCATTAACACCCCACGCCGTCACACGCGAACAATACATGCAGAGATGCGAGCGCGACTGATTGCCAAATCTCTCTGTTCGTAATTTTTTTTTGGTTTTTCAAAACTATAGGTCGTAAATGTTTCGCGTACAATCGACCACCGGTCCTGGCCTATTTATCGGGCTCGTGTGAACATCGAGCTCCGCCCTCCATATTCCCGCTCAATCCATTCTCTCTCTAGGCACGCACACAGACAGACACACAGACGGAGATTCGCACAGTGTGCAGCCGCTAGCATTCGAAAGCATTCGGCAATATCGTTGTACACGAAATTCCTGTGTTGGATCGCGATATTCATCAAATCGCGTCCATTAGCCAATTGAGCCCGATGTATCAAACCCTACCGAGGAAAATCTATAGAAAGGTGTGACATAAATGTAAAAAAAAAACATCGATTGTTGATCCAAAAAAACGGAGTGGTATAACGAGGCTCGGATCCGGTTCCAAGAATTCTCTTTTTAGCTGATGAAAAGACCGACTTTTTAATTGAATTTAATAATCTTTCTGTGAGGTCGTTCGATGCTTCGGACACGAATGACATGTAAAGACATCAGCCGTCCCGTTTGCGTTTTTTCATTGGAAGGAAAAAAAATTATTGCATTTAAAAAAAAATCCGTACGTATCTCTGGAAGATAATCAATCGAGCTTAGCATTTTTTTCAGCGATACTAAAATCATGATTATCGTATAGCCAAACCTTCTTATTTAAAGTAAAGTTCAAAGTATTCGAAAAATTAAATTTTCGAATCGGAAGTTATGTTTTCCCGGTATGACGTCACTTCCGGTTAAAAACTGGGATTTTCGAACTGGAAATGACGTTTATTAATTTATTTCGAATGTAGCCCGCGACAGAAACGGATGAATTGAGGAACACACGAAAATCGCGGCCAATATAGTCTAGAGGGATAAAAAAGAAGAACAGAAAATAAAAACAAAATATCGCCGAGTGAACTTCAACCCTTTGCTGCATAGAGATAGAAATTTCCATCATAGTGGAATATCGACGAGACATTTTTTTCCTACGGTGCGCGACCTAAATAAGGCGCTGAATCGGAAAATCGACAAGCAATTTTTAAAAATAATTTTTCCTACCCTTTGAGCTAAAGAGACAAACCCGACAGCGAAGCGTTAAAATTCGATTCCTTCGATAGAAGAAAAGAAAGGTTAATAAAAATAAATTATATTTTTGGAATAAACGAGTGAGGTCAATAAACTTTAGTCACACCGAGGAATTCCCCGTACGCAAAGGCATAACGATCGATCGAGCTGTAAAATTCTTCGGCGTTGCTCCGAGAGGTTCGAGCTAATACATACTGCGACCAGTATTAAGGCTCTCGTTGCCTGCCACGACGAAAGATAAAAAAAATTGTTCGAACGTAATCTCCCATTGAATAATATTGCCTCCACTTGATCTTCACTTTAAGGGGACCAGAACAGTTTGGCGGACCGAAAATTTCGTCACTTCGGACTGTCTGTAACAATACTACAACAAAACGTAAACACTTTTCCTTACGGTGAGCATGTATTTTATCATTATTGAGTACGAAAAAACATGACAAATTCTGATATTTTTTACAATAATCTTGTTATTGCCGTTTGTACTAAACAAGCACTTTTCATTTATTATAACGATTTCGATAAAAAGACCGACTTAAAAATAAAATTATAAAAAAATGCACACAATGTCGAGCTAAAAACAAGAAAAACATGAAAAATGTTTTTACCTCTTGATATAAAAAACAAAAATATAAACATTAATTCTCAGGTTCCGTCGATAGAATGTTGTCTAATATAAGAATGCTTCTAATCTAAGAATGTTCTCGATATATAGTGGTGGTAAGTGAAAAATGCTTGTTTGGCCTAAACAGTTATAACATTGTTATAAATAATATCAGAATTATTAATAGATTTTCCTACTCAACAATGTTGACACAACATGCTCATCACAAAGAAAACTGTTTACACTTTGTTTTAGTATTGCTATACGCAATCTGACGTGACGGAATTTTCGGTCGGCCAAACCTCGCTCGTCCTCTTAATCGAAGACGATCGTTGGGTGCCTCGACCGTGACCTCATTTAGTTTCAGGCCTCTAGATCGTTAGGTTCGGCCACGCGGGGGAGAAGAGAGTATAATTTTTAATCATCGCTCTTGTCGCGGATGGATAAAACAAAAATGAATTTTCGATATCCACCGTCTAAAATCACTTGGTAAATATAAATATACATATATATCGCGCGCGGGCTTCGTCGTCGCCGTCAGAGTATTTTAAGTGGCCTAGCAGATAAAATATCGTCGCCGCATCTATCGGCCCAACCGTCCTCGCCGCCCCATATGTACATACACACTCATTAATGCACCCAAAATGTTCATAAGTGTTAATGTTAAATATGTATAAATGACGGGCACACGTTTATTAAGCGCCGCGGTCGGTTGGGCAAGCTGGCGATGAAATATATTTTTGTAATTTTGTATTTTGACGTCCGAACCCTTAAAAAAAAAATCACCTCACGCTGATCTTGATGCGTGTGCGGTATTGCGACGGTGCAATATCCTCCGAAGGGTCCATCGAGGTCACGAGGTCGAGGCCCCGAGCCCCCCTTTTCGTCCCTTAAAAAAAAAAAATGCGCCCGCGCGACGAGCCTAAATGTTGCCACGTATATAAAAAAAAACTTAGATTATTTGTAAATAATTTCATCTCTCTCTCACTGCGCGCGATATCGCGCGATAATTGCGATACGCTTGACATGTGGAAGATTGCGTAGAGAAGTAAGAAGTAAAAAAATTAAAATTAAAATAAAAAAAACCAATTGCCAAAATATAGTACACTTAGAGACGAATTAAATGTGAACTAGATTATATCGGAGTTTATGGATAAAAATGATCGACGGATAAAAAAAACGAAAAAAAATAATAATAAGTAAATAAATTTTAAAGATCTACTAGACGATGAATTGATGAATTCTGGTTCGGCAAAAAAAAAATGAAAAAAAAGAACAAAAAAAAACACGTCCCGAGTTTACCATCCAGTTAAAAAAAAATTTCGAGTCGCTGACAAGATACGAAATGTTTGATCGATGTGCGCTTCGTCCATCGACGACTGACTATCCCGTTAATCGACTTTACACTTAGATGCGACAGTAAAACGACCTAGGGGCACTTTACCAACGTCGATACGTTTTACAAAAAAAAAAAAAAACAGAAATCGTGTACTTTTTCTCTCTCTCTCATTCTCTCTATATCATATTTTTCATATGAATTAAATCCCGCGATGTTCGAACCAAGTGAACGTCGTGAATCGGAAACATTTATTGATTATCGTGTAGCCGTGAGATTTCGACCATCTGGCCTAAGCAAACAAATCGTCGTTCTTTGCGTTATCGAAGTAAAAAAAAAATCGCGTCTGTTACCGCAGGAAAAATGGGAAACGCGATGGAGGGGAAAAAAATAAATAAAAAAATAATTATGTGCGCCACTCGCGGAACGAGCCTGATCGATATCGATATACTGACGGAGCTTAGTTCCTACGATCGCTTCGGAGACTATAAGGTGTAATAAACACGGATCGTGCAATTCCGCACGTGAAACACTGAAATGTCGAATCGAGACTTTCGAAAATTAATTAAATACTCTCTGTTTTTTTAGAGACTTTTTAATTAATTTTCTTGTAAAGTCGAGTGCTTCGATCCTCGGCGGTGGTTGAGGAGGCGAAGGATCTTCGGACTCGGATCGAGGGTCCAGGTTCGGATACGACAAAAATTATGTATACGTAAATGAGCGCGCGCGTCTGTCTCAGAAAAAATAAACGCGGAAAAAAAAGACGTACGAAAGATGTATTATAGCTGGTATATATAAATATTTACTTTTACTTTAGAATTGTATGTGACCTAGTACCGTTTAAAAGTGATAACTGCGTCGTGCGCGTTCGTAAACGCTAAACAATATTGTGCTTAATCATTACTATTAGACATTATTATTTTTTTAATTATTATTATTCATTGTTCATCGCCGTCACGTTATACTTTCTATGACATTATTTTTACCGGATATATGCGATAAATCGTGAAAATATATTATAAATAAATACCAACAAAACAAGCAACAACAACAACAAAAACGCATATTGCATGGTTACTATGTACGACTTATCGACGTGGCTGTCGTGTGTAAATATTATACATATTTTATAAATGAAATAATTAGTGTGATTGTAATTTTACGATGATGTATAATGAAGAAACCGCTCTGTACACTCCACTAAATGGGTTAAATTTTAATAAATACTTCCCAAACCCGAAAACAATTAATTTGACGATCCCTTCGATGACTCCGAATCTCCGAGTTTTACCACGATTCTGAAGAGAACTTCGAACGCCGGAACGTCGGTGACGAGATGAAAAGGTGAGATTTAATTTTAGTCGACCGATTTAATGTAATCAACATTTATAAAAATTTATTTAAATTTCAATGCAAATCTCATACATTTCAATTGTATATTTATTTCACTCTATCACTTATCGTCTATCTTAGACGTTGTGTTTTTGGCACTTTTTCGTCTTTGGTAATTTTCTTCAACTTTGACAAAGCGCTATAGCCGTATTTGGCAACTAACTCCTCGACAAATATATCTTTCAACTTCTTGAGGCACCTGCAATTAAAATTACATATAAAGACCGTGTCCGAGATCCAGGCCAAGAGACGAGCATATTTTGGTTACGAGGCATTTTCCAAGTGGCCTGGTAACTTTCACGGATAACGAAAAAATATTTTATTTAAATTACCAAATATTAAATGTTAATAAAAACGTCTCATGAAATTTGTAAGAAATCCGTCGGCATTCGATCGACTTTTCTTTCGCGAGAAAATGTCAGAGATGTTTAAATCGTCCGAAAAAACTACGAGGACGATAATTAATTATCAGTGCTCAAATAAAATTTGCCTATCTTCGATGTCTAAATAGTGATAAATCCGTCGCGACCAGACTGACGAATAAAAGAATCAATTATCTACGGATTGAGAGTTCGTCACTCTTTTTCCAGCTTTAAATAAATCAATATTAAAATATTGATCTTTAGTTCGTACGAAAGTGTCATTCCATGACATTACCTTCGGTAAAGCGAATTCGTTCTGAACTTTCCAATATCCAAACTCGGAGCGTGAGGTCGATGGATTACGAATGTATCCGGCAGAACGATAAACCTGCGACGTGCACATGTTACTTTCTTCCAGAGAACATAAAGAAATCGTGCAGGCCATGCATGTGGCATGAAATACTGCTCGAATCGACAATAACGCGCGGAACTCACTTGTATCCCAATGCTGTCAGGTGAGTTACATACGACACTTTGTTCCATCCGAAACCGATGAATCTTTGATCGTAACGCGGACCAGACCTCGATAGTACGAGATAAGGTTCGAAATCGGGCTCCCACTCCACCTGCAATAGTATTCTGCATAATTACTGATCTTTTTATAATTTTTTTTTAATTGACCTTTTTTAATAGATTTTTTTATTGATTTTTTTATTGATTTTTTTTATTGATTTTTAAAATTAATTTTGTTACTGTGACCCACTGACCTCGTAAGGTTGAGTAGCATTTCGCCAATAGGTATAATTGGTCGCTGCGTGGCCTTTGGTCCAGACGTGATAACGAAAGGTGTAAAGTACACCGCGATTGAGATCCTTTATCAGTTCTTGCTTGTTCGCCGGAAAGGTAAATCTTGAAGTAATTAAATTAAGTGGTTTCGTTAGAGTCTGTTTGTCCAGTTCCACTCTATTATAGACGTTACCTGTAACGCTGGGTCTCAAAAGCCGGCACAATCAGCGCTGTCTTGTCCAACAGGCTTGCGTTCAGACTCGCTATGTAGTTGAGCAAACTCTCGTACAATCCAAGTTGCGGGAGAAAATCTATGTCCAGTTGGAAAATATACGCGGCTGATACGTAGGACATTGCTATGTTTCTCAAATAATTCACCGGATAAAATTCCTTGAAAAAAATAAAATAAATAATTTTTATTATAAATCTAAAAAAATAGCTGTTTCGATATATTTCGTAAGTAAAATTTGGCGAACCCCATCTTTGTACACGACATGGAAAGCGATGTTTTTACGGTTCCTCAATTCCTCTGAGCCTCGAACGAATTCGAGAAACGTCTCTACTTCCGTATCCGTTAAATACAATGCAACACTGATTGTTCCAGGCCAATGTTTGCACAACTCTTCCAACAGCGTTATTCTATCTGCACTGCATTGAGTTACCAGAGCGACGTCAGTTTCCGAGTAAACATTGTACTCGTACTCGAGAAGAAAAATATGTGTTCTATAGATAATACTCGAGCCCTGAGCGAATTTTGAGCACACGTCGGACTGGTCGGACTAATAAAAAAAAGGTCAAATAAATTGCATATCACCTTGCACCTAAAACTGGAAGAGACACCTTGGAATCGTTTGCGTCTAGGGACTTTAAATTGATCAGTTACTTAAATTACGATTATAATTAATCAGATCAAATTAATTCAGATTTTTCAATATTCGATAACGTGCGATAGAGAATATTCGAGCCTCTGCAAATTTTGAGCACGGACGGGTTGGATTATCAAAAAACAAATAATAATAAATTGCATGTCACCTGGCATTTAAAACTGGAATACCCACTTCGGAATCGTTTGCGTCTTTAAATTTTTGAAAATTGGATTTAAAAAAATTTGAATAATTTAATACTGATGATAATATAAACTTATTTAAGATTTTTCCGATATTTGATAACGTTGATAAAAAAAGCCGGCATAAATTCCAGGATGTCTTTTATAAAGATTAAATACTTGTAGGTCGCGAGCTTACGGTATAAATACTTTTTGGTTTGCCGCAACCGAACAACCGTCGCCGTAACAAATTGCCGTCTAATTCGAGAAAAACTTTATGCATTTTACGAAAATCATCGGCGTGCTTGTTTCGCACTTCCTGCTTGCGCGGAGAATTCCAGTGGATTATCTAAACGGCGAAGATACACGAACATGTTTACAATAAGTTAACTAAGGAGAGCTAGTAATTTTTTTTATCAACCCAACTCCGCTGTAAAATAGTCGAGGGTGCTTTTAACAAAAAATTATTGAGCTCTTTACGAACATGTATTTTCTTTGCATCACCGTAGCACGTCTCGCTGATGGTATGATCGCTCAGTTGAATGTTCCAAGTGCATTCTAGTACATAAACGATTTTTGGATATCTCTTTATAACTGCATTTATTATATCCTGATCGGCGAGTCTGGTATCAGGGATATCTTGCAAAACATCTCGACTCATAGTTTCCCACATGTCGAAGAATCTTTTCTTTCTCAGACCCTTTAAATTCATGAGCATGAGTCCTGTGTTAAAACCCCTGCCGAGAGCCGGCCAGGGACGTTGACCGTACGACAATGCCCTGATGTACCAATCGCTTTGATTTTCTACCAACGCCACGAGCTGCTCTTCGTCAAAATCATCAAAGATATCCCACAGTTGAGATATATCGGTGAGCAGCGTCACGTCGGTGTCCAGAACCAAGACCCTGTCTTCCCGTAGCGCTTCGGGAAGAATCAATTTCAAAAGTCCATAGACACCAGAATAATGCCTGTTCGGAATCCATGATACTTTGGGTATCCATTCTTCGGCGGCATAAAACGATACATTGACTGCAATAAATTTTAGTGGTATAGAGTGAATACCTTCTGACGAACCGTGTAAAAATCCTGCAAATTCGATTTAAGCTTCCATCCGAAGACAACGAACCTTTCGACAAATTCCATGTATCGAATAAGGTGCTTAGCGATCTCCTGGCAATCTCGTCGACTAGCAAATGAAAATGCAGGGGTTTCGAGCGATAGAAGAGAACGGACTTGACGACTGTGACTAAGGCAAGGGTCGAATTGTATCCGGCACAAACCATCGCCAAGTGAACAGCGGCACATTTCTTCTGATCCGACAGTAATGAATTACTTTGTTTTAATAAATCATTTCACAAAATTTCACTCATGCCGTGCGCTTACTTGAATGGACCTTTCGTTGGAACGATAAATTTCATTCGGTAAATGTGTAACGAACGCTGCGTCAACTTCGTCGAAGCTCGGAGTCGACAATTTTGACGAAGCCCTGACATTCTTCGTTTCCACGGACGGTACTGCAATTTTATGGGTAAAATTGGATCTCGAGAAATCACTATCTGTCCTATATATATAAAATAGATGTATATATATTACCGTTTATTAAAAAATACACATAGAAGATCGTCGAGAGGAAGAGAACGACTAGAAGACATTTCATCCATGGACGAACCATAGCGTTGCGCCACGCATACTTGCAGAGTCGAATTATGTTCTGCGACAAACCTGGAACGATATATTTTTATAAGTCTTACAGCCAGCGATGCGTGGAAGAAAAATCGTCGAGAAACTTTATTGTTGTCAATAATCGACGGTCCAATTAGCAGAACGAAGAGTGAAGTTACTTTTTGAAAACATTTATCCCGCGGATAGAGCGACGATTTTCATTTTTATCAAAAAACCGAATGACCACGAGATTTATCGGTAAAATCACTGCGCAAGTGAATTCATTGATATTTAATTATTTATAACTGTGCGGAACATTTTTCCGACCAGCATCCACTGTATCGTGCTCCATGCGCGCAATCCTGCCGCAGCCAAACGAGAGAGCAGGAGGTAAATAGAGCTCGGCGACTCCGGAGACCGAAGCCTGCCGACACGGAGGGAAACTACTTTAGCATAGGGATATTCGATTCTATGCTGGTAACAACACGAAAAAATTTTCAACTGCTGCATTGATTTCTCTCTCACCAAATTGAATATGACACTCAATACATCTGCATGACATAAAATTTAATCGTTCGCAAGTCTCTTTCAATGCACTGATCTGGGAAGAACAAAAAAATATTTCACTTGTAGAATTTTATTCTCTAATCCACATAGACACGTAAATATTTCTGAAAGGTTTCAAAAATATTTTATGAACATTCAAAAACTTCACAGCTCAAGATTTTTTGTGTACAATAGTCACTGAGGTGTTGCAAAATGTATCGAATTTCGCACGATGTGCAGAATTAGTAAACATTTTATAATTATTAGTTTATCTGACAGATATCTTCTGTTACAGTTTTAATTGCAGGTAGTGGACAAAATTATTTATATATGAAAAAGAAACTAGTAAAAAGTCGCATCTCATATTTGAATTGCGCATGAATTATAACAAAAGCTCCGTCGAGCAGTGGGAAGTTAGTGTGTTCTACTAGCGTGCTGAATTGGTAGGATTTTTAGGAGGGATTAATTCCACAAAACTAATGTCGAAACTTGGAAACTCTTCGTCAATTTTCGCGGAGTACTCACGGAAACCCTAGTTTCTCCTGCGAAGTCCGAGCATCTAAAGAAACGTCGGTATATTCTCCCTCGGTTGGCGGAGTGGAAGGAATAGAGAGAGCGAACGACGGCGAAAACTGGGGGTTGGGGGGGAGAAGGAAGGGAGTTTACTTCCGGCGCGTGGACACCCTGGAACTATTGCAAACTATCATGAGAATGTAATTAAGTCGGGAATGTGGATTGTCCTACGCATACTAAAGTGGGAGGCACCTGAAATTGTTCCGACAGAGCAGCGAGCATCTAATGACGAGGATGTGACAAGTTTTCACTTCGAAGCTCGTCCTCCCCTGAGCGTAACTTATATAATGTGTTAACCGACCGAATGCGAAAGGGTAAATGTTCTATTACATAATACAGAAGCAGGTTGTTGGGGCGTGGGCGATTCACTCCCTAGTCGCGATCTATTGAATTTAAAAAGCGGACATTTCGATTTTTGGCAGTTTACTGAAAATACGTCATTTTCGAATTGAAAATCTCACTTCCGGTCGGAAAATGAGATTTTCAAATCGGTAATTACGTATTTCCGGTGTGACGGTACTTCTGGTAAAAAAATCCGGTTATCAAACCCGAAGTGACGTATTTCCGGTATGACGACACTTCCGGTTGAAAAATGTAATTTTCATACTGAGAAAAAGAATAGTATTTTCTACTATATCAATACAGTAGAACCTCGATTATGCGAACATCCATTATCCGAACCCTCTGTTATCCGAACTGCCGGTGGTTCGCATAAAGTTTCTGTTATCCGAACAATTGCGCGAAATTCTCGTATTCTTACATTGTTGCGCGCCAATACATTGTTGCACGCTATAAACAACAAGCCAATTCAAGAACGCTCGAGCTCGCAT
>JAPYZD010001487.1:0-22628 GCA_030522725.1 Ichneumoninae sp. B BG-2022a
AAAAAAAAGAAAAAAAAAAAAAAAAAAAAAAAAACCACAACAAAATCCGAACAAAGCATCCGCTACTTAGCGATAATTACCGAAGGCTTTATGGGAAATAATGGTCCAGCGGCTCCTCGCGAGGGAGCTCCTTAGAGGCTCCTTAAAGCCCGGTGCGGTAGCGCGGACGCGGAGAGAGACGACCGTACGAAGGGATACGTACGTACATGCATCGGCCGCCGTGAATATAGGCATGGAATATAGATAGATAGGATATAATGTGCCTGCAGTATAAGTTACCCCGCGGATTCGCCGCGGATCCAACTACCGTGCTCGCCGAGTACGGCCGCTTCGGTGCCATAGACCGGGTATGGGCAGGCCGCGGTTGCCGCATGCAGGTCGCGTAGAACACAAGCCCGGGAGATCGTGGAGGAGAGACCGGAGGGGACTACCGAAGATCCTCCTCTCGGAGTCAGGCACATTATCGAACGTCCGCGTGATGATCGTTTTGTTCAGCGGCACTCTCGTTAACTCTCGTTTATGGACCAAGCCCGCGGCGCGAGGCTATCCCTTTATTTCCCTATTCCTTTATAATCTCCCATAGATTTTATTATTATTTCCGTCTTCTCACTCGCCGGGCCGACCATTATCGTCGCATCCGAGCAATAAAACATTCGCACGATTGGACGCCGGGACTATCGAGTATTGTTATTTTATGACCGAATTCCGGTCAATTTTTTTATCGGTTTTTTTTTTTTTTTTTTTTTGTGGGTCTTTTGTTGTCGGGGATCGGAGATCGGCGCGAGGTGCGAGTTTCTGCATCGGCCGTTCACACGGATTTTTTAATGGGGATGGAAACAGACTCGGTCGGTAAATAAAAATATAATAATTTTTTCTTTTTTCGAGGGTGTTTAATATCTTGAGCTAAAGGCAAACTATTGACGGCATCGTCGAAAAGTTGGGCGGTTAATAATTTGGGTTTTCTCGGAAGAGTTCAGATTTATTTAAATTAAATAAACCTTCATTTTTATTAAAAACATGCATATTTAAATTAAATAAATATTTATTGAAACCATTTAAATATTTATTACTGGGACGCTCATCAAATAAATTATTTTTCTGGGTGTGGCTCGGGCGAAACGGACAACTTCCGGTCTGCGTAATTCTTTACGCAAAAAGTTCGCAATTTGTACCGCGAGTTCCAAGATTTCGCAATGTTTTCGACGGAGATCGATACGCCTTCTAAATAAAAATAACTAAAAAAAAAGAAACAATACCGCGGATCACCGCGAGAGTTCTCAGGGAAGTTTTATCCATGGTATCGATAATTTAGCGGACGATCGACGTCCGATAACGGTCGCCGACTGTTCCCCACCGGCGTCTAAGCGGAAGCGATAGCGATTCGTGGAAATAATATTTCTGAAAGGAGCGTTGGATCGAGAGGTCGAGGAGAGCCCCGGCATGCCTCGAGATAGCGCAGCGCGCAGAGCGCCGCAGAGGAAAGAGGCGAGGCGAGGATCGAGGATTATCGGAGAGGCGAAATCTGCATAGGCAAAAGTCGTGAACCATTAAAGTATGCTGCACATATACTCTCTGCACCGTATATACATAAAACTATGTGTACATACACTATATATATACACTAATCCCCCAGAGCCGGGCAATTTTATAGTATAACATAAACCATTTCCTCTTCTCGTTTCCCTCGCCCGGCTGCGGCTTTGGTGTTACGCAAGCGTCGATATTAACCCTATAAAATCGGCGGATAACGCCTAGAATCTCGGCAGGTGCTCACGATTGATGAGAATACACCGGGAACTCTCGGCGCCGCTCTTTAAGATTCAAAAATTAAAAAAAAAACCTCTTTGAGCCGCTATTAGAACCGAGACGGAAGGAGCGATAAGCCGCGAGATAAATCCGGAAATACGTTAAAACCCCTTCTCACCTTTTGACCCTCCTGACGTCCGACTCGGTAAACTTTGTGAGAAATACTGCACAGTCCACCTCGTATATATATATATATATATATACGACATACATATATATAAACATCTTATGTTTATATATATGTCTCTTGCAGGGATATATGTGGCAATAAAATGTGTCCAAGGTATTCGAAACTTCACGATTGGATGTCTTCATTCGAGGGATATTTCGTGATCGAGGTATTTGATGGAAGGAATATTAATTTACGGGTATATTTTAGAGCCTCTGATTACCGAGATAATGCCGATGGGGGTGGCGGGAGGTGCGCGGTTGATCGTAAAACGGGTATTAAAAAATCAATGGCTCGAAGTGTGTAACGCGCTCTGGGTGAACGGCGGGTATGCAACCGCGAGATAAGATCTTTGGGTTAGGAGTGGGGGGGGCGGGGGGCGCTCGTGAAACTCGATACCAAAATCGAGGCGCGAGTGAAGCTTCGTACATTTTTATTGCGCTTTCTTTTTTTTCGGAAGATACGAGCATGTCGGGTGTAAGGAGACGCGTTTTACGATCGGCGGGATGGTTCGTATAAATACGAGAGTCAATGAACATCGATGAATCGGAGAAACGAGAAATGCACTTGAAGAACCTAAGACACCGTACTGGGAGAGCATTTTTTTTTTCTTTACCTACCGACTGAATCACCTCTTCTACTGTCTTTTCAATTAAGATAGGGATTATCTACCTACATGATTTACGTTTAAGTTCTGTTGTAAATTTTGTTAACGAAAAGAGAGAAATTGCTATTAGTTATAATTAGTTTAGAAAATTTCTGTTCACATATTTATACCTATTAATAAGGAAATAAAAAAGTCCTACAGGGTTAAAAAAGTCTTGATTTAACACGCATTTTCAGTCCAGAAAAAAACGCATGATTCTTGTTGATTTTACAATTTTATTTTAAGTTGCCAATACGGTTCGATTATTTAAAAAAAAAAAAAAAACAATTAAGATTATTGGTGTACAAAACATCTTTGTTGAAAGTGCAAACCTCTTTTACTTGTGTAGAGTCACATCTGCGAGTCACAGTTTTCGAAATACATAAGTCGTGAAAATCAGCAACAAGAAAAATTAAGAATAAAAAAAATTTTTATTTCCGAAACTATCGGGCGTCAGCGTTTCAAGATTTTCTTCTGCCTAAAAAATGATCGAATTTTACGAAATCCTTATGCAAAAAAATGAATAGTATGCGAAAGACCGGCAAAAAAATGCTGATATAGTCGTGAGTAAGAAAATTAAAAGAATATCGACAGTTCGTTCATCCGTCAAATTAATGCAATTCCCTCAGTTCGCCGCAAGGGCTGCCGGGTGGCCCGCGAGCGGAGTCAGCGGAGAGGAGAGGCGCGAGAAAAATACGACAAATAAAAAAATACCTCCGAGGACAAAGGAGCGGAAGAGTAAGAAATAAGTAAGAAAAAAGGAAGAAATGAGAGCGACCAGGGCGAGAACGGGAGAATCCCGGCGAGAAAATGATCCGCGCAGGGCCCGCTCGTACACACTCACTCGAAGCCCTCTCGAAGCTCTCACCGATACCCGACTCGGGCTATCGAGTATTTCTCGGATCGTTTCACCCGTGATTTATGCTTCCAGGAAGGGGCAACCCAGCCATATTATACACTCTCGCGAACACGACAGTGCTCGAGAAAAGATAATAATAACGAATCCTTTTCCGGTGGATTAAGAGAGTCTCAGATGAATCGCCGAGCAAATAACGTAACGAATGAACCATCTCTTGCGCCACTGTAGGTCATTAACGTTTTGCTAATAGAGCGCAAAATTTGTTTTTCCGCAGCGCCGGGCACTGCGCCCGGGAAGAAGAATATCAATCTTGCTGCCCGCCGTGACCGGCCGGCTTCTGTGAGAATCTTTCCTCTCATCATAGTGGACGCTTTTTCAATTCAAAAAAATTATAAAAAATAAATTATTGTTTCTCTGTGCGAGAAGAATCCGCCGTATCGATTCGAGTCACGCTTCGACGAACCGCGTGCGCAAATTGTTAGAATTCAAATTAATCCACCCGATCTTCATCCCCTTGTTTTGTTATTTTTTTCCCTTAGTTGTTGTAATAAAATATAATATTTTGCTTTATTATTAATAAATTTTTGATTATTATTTTATTAATAAAATATATTATAGATTTTGTTTGATTCCTTCATTGATTTTATTTTAATTCGGCTTCGGAGTGGACGGAAGTTTGCTTAAACCTTCGGTGAGCGCTGTTTGTTAGGCGTAAAGGTACGAGACCGTATCGTTCGCGCGCTCATGCATTATTAAAGCGTTCGCAAATTTGTTTCTTCGGGTGTCGTCCGTCGGCAGCGTGCGCGGTTAGCGTTCCCAGTCCGCGGCTCGGTCCGAAAAGGGCCGACGCCCTTTAGCCGAGACCTTTTTTGGGAGCACGGGAAGAGAGCGCCGAGTTAGTCCGCCGACGAAAGAGAACTATAGTTATAGCTACGTCTGGCGTTTCCAAACTCTCTTTTTATCCTTTCTCGTATTCTCTACGCCGGTGCGACCAACCTCGACGACTGCATTCTCCAAAAGACCCGGAGAGGAGGGAGAGATCGGATCGAGCGAAACGCTCCCGAGAACGATCGGACAAAAGCAACGGAATGACGAGAAATTCGAGAAATCGCGAATATTTTATGTCGCCTATATTTAATACCACGAACCGGAGGATCGAATCCGGAGCGGACATTTTTTATGTTTCGAGGTTTTTTGTTGGCAAGTTTTTTTCGGAACTTTTGTATTCAGGGATTTGTGGAAGAAAATTGTAAACCCGTTAGTACCTTTAAAGTTATGCTTCCACACAGAGGAAACTGTGTTTTAAGTGAAAATCGACATATTACTTTGAAGAAGTGGTTGAAAAAAATATATGTATATATTGAAAGAATTCTTGAAATTAGTAATGTAATATTTATAATAATAAACAAACACATCTATAATTTATATATAAATATGTTCCTAAATATATTATAATAAATATTAATTCTGCGATGAAATTATAGAAATTTGGTCGTATCTTATCGTTTCGTTCGAACGCTACCTTACTACAAACTACTGTGTACCGAATAATAATATTTTTACATTACAATTTATTTTTACATTAACATGTTTTATTTTTTTTTTTAATTTTTACATTAACATTTTTGACTTGGTCAAAATTTCGAATTGTTTTGGTCCAGTAATTCCGGCGACTTGTTCAATTAATATCGTCTATGGTCGGTCCCTGTTTTGCTGCAGAGTCGCCGAACAAAATTCTCCAGCAGCGAGGGCACAGCTATAATTACCCGCGTCGTCGCGATGGTTTATTCCATCGGAGTATCTCCCACTCGCAGAAACGTGACGGGCTACGCGCTCGGGTCGTTTAGACCTAAAGCTCGCGTCGGCGACACATCGCGCACGAGGAAACGCAGCTCCGGCGATTATTCGTACGAGGTAGGAAGTCTCTCGGGTATATGTATATACATAAGAGTAGTGTACTGGACTGTACTGGAAGCAAAAGGTGTCGGCTTAGCGCGAGACGAGCGCGAAGAGACTCCACAGGAATTTTAACTAACGCCTCTAACGAGGTGTCGTGTCTATGGCCACACGTATATGTACTGCGGCCTACGGTGCATGGCGCAGATGAAAAGGGGAGAGAATCGGAGATCCGTCGGAGATTTACCCAAGTTCAGGGCCGCCACCTACGCAGCTCATACCTCTCATCCGCTCGAAGCTCGTCGCCATGCAGGCAGCTCCGTACGGACGGAGATAGAGCGACCGAAAATACGAGCCTCGGACACCCAGAAATTAAAAAAAAAAATAAGGGAACACAAACTGTGGACAAAATGTTGACTACAAAAATTATATAAGATTTTTATAAATATTTTTTGCTCACAATTGGTATTTTTACTCACTTAGTTCGTATCGTTATTTATATTTATTTAGTTCGTATTGTTATTTATATTTATTCAGTTCATATTGTTATTTGTTTTCCTTTAATTCATATTGTTATTATTTTGTGCATACTGTCATTCTTCAGTTTAGAACAATCCAGCGAAATAATGAGATGAAAAATGAGTAGATTTAAGCGATTGAAAAACAAATAAACAAACTTCTGAAAAGGCCCAAACCAGGGTCGAAACTTAAAAAAGAGTCTCTTAAATAAAAATCAGAGGAAGAGAAAACTCAGAATTAAACCGTTCCACAGCCGCAGCACAGAAAAAAAAATGTCACTCTTTAGTTCATATTGTTTTTAGTTGTACACAGTTCATTCACTGTTCAGCAAATAACCGTTTAAAAAAATCTATTTCTATGTTCTATAAAATCGCTATATAAATAGAACAGACCTGTTATTTAGCGAATCAAATTGTTGTAAATTCTACAAATTTGCCCAACATTTTTTCCATTCGCCGTTGAAGCCTTAAAAAAAGATTCGATCGAAGATATAAATAAAAATACGAAAAACGGAATCCTTCCCGTATGTAACCGCATTATGCACTTCAGTGCGCTCGCAGCCGCATTCGTAATAAAACTCTCTACCCGCTCGTGCGGTAAACGCACGGATCGGAGTGCCGGTAGTTGTGCTCGTCGTTCTACCGCCGTTCGTACGCGGTGAATTCGATGCATCTCGCGTCCCGCATCTCTTCAGCATATAGATTCGCGGGAAATATACGAGGGAGTCTGTCGATCTCGCTTCGGAGATTGACCATAGCGGCGAGTCGGGACTATCGCGGCCCGCGGCGGAGCTTCCATATGTTTCTCGGCATACCGCTATGTCGCTACGACGAGGCGGCATCCGAGTCACGAAGGATTCTCCGTGGCTATTCGATGCCGTAATATAACGACGGAAAAGCGACAAACTCGCGAGACAGATTGGAAGCCCGACCTTATAAGAGCGGCGCTGGAACCCGAGGAGAAGCTTTACCTCCGGGGCGCTCGTCTTCGTTTACCATTGCAGCGGCTACCCTCAACATCTGTGTATCCGCGACTCGCGAACATAAATTTATGCGCTCTCCGGAGCCCTTCGCGCGCCGCGAATACGATAACTCTTGGGAATTGTGCGGATGCCTGGTGGCTGTAGTAACTCTTAACGAGCGGGTGAGCGAACGGGGAAGGAGGAGAGCAACGAATACGAAGAGGGAACGGGAGAATGAGGAGAAAAAAAAGGAAAAGACGCGGGCTCGGGAGATCGAGAGAAAATTCATTTGTATATCGACGATCCGCTATTGTATCGTCGTTTGGGTCGAGGAGTGTCGCCGAACGACCCCGCACCCAGAAAAAAAATTTATTTGACTGCCGCCGTTTATTTGGTTTAAGTAAAATATTTATTTGATTAAAATAAATATTTATTTAAATGAAGTAAATAGTTACTTAAATGAAATAAATATTTATTTAAGCCAACGGTGGCCGTCAAATAAATATTTTTTCTGGGTGCGGAATTAAACCCCACGATCTGAGCAACGCCGATAGAACGCCGATTGATCGATCAATTTTTTTATTCATCGATGGATCGGGGCGAGGATAGAAAGAGAATAATCGCTCCGCGGGTTGAAATTCGTAATCTTTTTTCTTTTTTTTTTTTCGTGGGATGAAAACTACTGTTGTAAAATCGGTAATTTTTTTTTTTTAATCTTCCTTCTACTTCCGGTTCTTTGGGTTTTTTAAATTGTCGGTTGTCTCCGCTCAGAAATAATATTGTTATTACTTCGCATTCTTTATTAGTTACGCGTAAAAAAACAGACATTTTTCTCCGCGAGATTGTAGAATGAAACTATTTTGGAGTTAATGTAAAAAAAAGTTACACCGCAAAACTTCGACTCGCGTACAAATTTGTGTTAACGACCGCGAGCAAGTTTGCTTTCCAATTAAGATAGCCTTCTTACGACTATGCCACCTGTTCAATAAAAGCTATCATTTACACGACGATTTTAATGAAAACAACTATGCGCGATAGCGTGCGCAGTTCTTTACTGCTGAACGATTAATTCGTCGCGATAATAACTCGGAGTCGCTGGACCGAAAACGCTTATACAGACCATATACACGCAGCAAAAACATTTGTAAATTTGACAAAGAACCAAACAAATATTTTCGTTACTTAAACATTATTTTCGTCAAGAAACTGTAATTTTTGCGAGAAAAAAAATTCTAAAATTAACAAGAAAAAAAAATTATTAAGAAAATATTTGTTAATTACACAATTTTTTTTAACCACACGCGGCCTACAAATGTGTTTGTCTGGCGTTCAGCCCCGACACACCCAGAAAAAAAAATTATTTGACGGCCACCGTTTATTTGGTTCAAGTAAAATATTTATTTAAATTAAGTAAATAGTTACTTCAATGAAATAAATATTTATTTAAATCAAATAAATATTTTACTTAAACCAAACAAACGGTGGCCGTCAAATAAATTTTTTTCTGGGTGCAGAAGACAACCTCGAACTCGAGCAGCGACGCAACGAAGGACAGCAGAGCCCGTCGCCCAGGCCGATGCTCGAGAGTGGTTTTGTGCGCTCTCGAATTGGCCGTTTTCACTGCACAAGAAGAGCCGTGCTCGAGGAGAGCACTTCTCTCGCTTCTATAGAAACCTCTCGCACGGCAAACCCTTTTGTGAGCTAAAAATCCTACCGTCCCGACTTGCACTCCCCGACTCGAATGCACTTTTAGCGTGCGCGCTCTCCGCTTTCTGCAGTCATATTTGCACTGATTTAGTACGACTCTCGAGAACCAGTTGTAAAAGGGCCATGAGCAAAAGCTGCGTGTCCAATTGACACGAGAGAACCGCTAGAGCTCTGCGCGGCGCGTTTTGTCCAATTGTTGTTTACGCTCGCGTTTACGAATTCTCAGAAGGCCGTAAAGTGTCGCGACAGGCGGCATCCTTTATACTCCCGTTATTAATTATCGTTGTTTTGCAGCGCGAATGAAACAAAAAAAAATGCAGCCAAACTTGTTTTATAACGATGCTATTATTATTATTAATGTAGGTTGAAATTGAGTGGAGAAATATTCAACCCTTCAAAGTATATCCCCGGTTCGTCACTAGAGATCACTCTGAAGATATCTGCACGAGGCAACATTTCAGGCAAAACTTGTTTTATAAGTATTGTATTATTATTATTATTAATTTAGGTTGATATCAAGTGAAGAAATATTTAACCCTTCGAAGTATTTCCCTGATGCGTCACTAGAGATCACTCTAAAGATAAACATGAGGCTAAATGTCAGGCAAAACTTGTTTATTAAGGATGATATTATTATTATTAATTTATGTTGAAATGTAGTGAAAAAATGTTTAACTCTTTGAAGTATATCTCTGTCACAGAAGATCGCCCTGAAGATATATCTTCAGGACTAAACTTTATCAACTCACAACGGCTGTGTTTTGCATCGTACACGGAGGAAAAAAAATTGTTGGGACAACAAGAATTTTGTTACCATAACTGATTTAGCTGGTTAACATAGGGACAACAAAATATTTTTGCTGCCACAACAATGAATTATTAATGATCTACATTTTGTTAGAGAAACAGAACTATTTTTTTCCGTGTACAAACTTCGCTCAGGGAAGTTCACTTAGAGAATAAAATTCTACAAGCGAACAATTCATTTTTTTCTTCCTAAAGCGGTAGATTCAGAGAGACTTGCCAATGACAAAATTTGACGTCACGCAGATATCTTCAGGGTCATCCTTCAATCGGTTCATGGAAAACTGTAACCACTTTGTACGTCACTTTCAGCGGGACGATTATTATGTTCGAGAATTATTTTTCATATTTTTTTGACCCCTTTTCCCAACCTTTTGAACTTGTGTGTTCGAGAGGGTTTCCCATATGCAACAGCGCGCACGGCGTTAACGAGTGTACGTGATAGTCTGCGGATGCGCCCCGGTCTCACGTACGTACGAAATAACTAGAATCCATTAAAAGTAAAAAAAAGAAACCCCTAAATTTTCATCCCGGCGAATGCTGTAAAGCAAAGCTTTCTTCGATATTCGTGACACGTAAAACAGGAACGAGAGGCGGGTATTTCGTAGCTCTTCGGCGAGGCTCACGGCGAAGATCCCGATCTAGGAGTTTCTGGTCACGATCGCGCTCGAGAAAATTGGTGCTCGGAGGACGCCGACTACCTGCTGGAAACTAGTTTGGAAAAACCGAATAAACGTGACCCGATGACTGCGCATCGACTTTTCAAGAAAAGTGGAGAAAAATGTTTGAACTTAAAACAAAAAAAGAGGAAAACGTGAAACGTCACGCAGAGTTCGCCGTCGTTCCGATCTTTATTTTTGTCTACGATCGCCGCCGGGCAATCGTTGACGGTAGATCTGAACCAATTTAGTTGATGCTCGCCGTGCGCGTCCCCCGACCACAAATCTTCGTCCAGTTTTCTTATTACCTTCGCCGGAGAGTGGAAACCAGTATATACGGTTTGCCCCGTGTGACGTACACGTCGCGGCGAGGGAGATGGAGATAGAGCCGTACAGATACGATGTAGGTTGCTGGAATCCACGTCAGAGAACGAGAAACATCGGATGAATGATAGGACGGATAAGGGGAGCAAGGCAAGAGGAGACACGCACCGCAGGGAAGTGGAGGCGAGCGAGACCGGGGAAAGATCGGTAAGGGAACGCTGCTGCCCCCTTCGCTTATACACTCTTCTGAATAAGAGAGAGTCGCGAGCACCGAGATTACAGATAAAGTCGGCCGGCTCTCCAGCGGGGATATCCTCGGAAAGAGCGCTCGGACTTCTCTCGGCAGGCGTGTACGTTAATGCCGATAGAATCTCCGCGGGCAAGTCCTGGTCCTCGAACGCCGCGTGCCCGCGACGAGGCCCCCGAAGACTCCCTACGTCCAACAATAACTATCGCGCGCGGCAGTGATAACGAAAATAAAGGTCGATGATAACCCGTTCTTGCGCGATTTTTTTCTTTTTTTTTTGCAGATGTTGGTTTTTTCGGAAGCGAAATCGATCGATCGAGGAATTCTTTTTACCCCGCCGATGGATATTTGGGGGAAAACATTATTCTTTATTAATCGTGCGAAACAGGGACAACAAAAAATAAAATCCAATAATGACTCGGTTTTTACTTGATTTCTTGTTTTTTTCACCGTCAGGTATAATTTTTCTCGGACGAAGAATCGATCGATTTCCGATTTTTTTTTTATCACATCGCGAAAGCGACGAATTCTTTTAAAACGTCACCATTTACTCCGGTAATGGAAATATGTCGGAAAAAAAATATTCCGCTGATTCATCCTAGTCCGACAACCCGTCTGGTTTTTATGAAACTGTTTCTCAATTTTTATTTCGCTGGGTAAAAAAAAATGTTCTTTAATTAACAATTCTTTTTATGTCCTATACGATACCCGTTGTACGATACGGTAGTAAAAATCACCGGAGATAAAAATACGCGGAACTGCGCCCTACCAAAATATATTCGCGATAACTAAGTAGAAAGATTCATGATAAATAAAAAATAAAAAAATGCTCGGAAGAGAATAACAGGGAGGAAAGACTGTGAGAGCTGGAAGTATAAATATGCAACTGGAGTGCGCGATGCATTGTGCAAGCTCGCCGCGGACAATGGACGACAGCGTTCCGGAGCGCGGGATAATACCGATGGTCATCTGCATCTTCGACGATACATGGCTATCCTGTCGCGAGAGTTCTTTCTCCACCTCCACGTGCCTTCGTGGACTTGCGTGTGCGGTGCATCGCAGTCAGCGCAGCGCGCAGTCTAAACCCCTGCGAAGCCTCACATTGAGACGTCAAAGCGGCGACGCGACCCTCGATTTTCTTGCGGTTGAAAATATATAATCGGCTCGCCGAAGTGTAACAATCGTCTCGAGACGCAGTCTAAAGAAAATGTTCGACGGCATAAAAAAAAAGTACCCGCGACAAAGAATTATCTTGTTCCTACTCGAGGGACTGCTGGGACACTTTGTAACTTTCTTTTTATTATTTATTTATTTATTTTTACTCACGTTTTGTTTTTTTCCTATAGAAACTCGAATTTGCGATTTTATGAAAGTGTGTTTTGCGGTTCGCGCGGCAAGTTGAAAGTCCTCCCTTGCGACCGACACGACGGAGCTCAGCGAGCGCGGCGGAGGAACGAGTCGGGATGAAAAAAGTGCTCATAAATAAATGATCGCTGTATATATAAATGTGAGTCCGTCGGGGGAAGAAGCGAGAGGGGAGTCGTCGAATTCCCGAGGGTATCGCCAAAATGGCGTTACGCCCGGGGCCCGAAGGAATCCCCGGTCTCCGGGATGGGCGCGCAGGGGGCGAACACCTGGAGACCTTATAACGCCTTCGCGGTCTCCAGGCTCGTTCGCGGAGACGATGCCGCGGATGAGATAGCATTGTCTCGCGCGCTGCTCTCGCGAACGCGTGGACGGGACTATGGACTAGCTGTAGACCCGCGGGTTTCTCGCGGCAACAATGTATCGGCTTCGTAGGCGGGGAGTTTGCGCAGGTGCGCTCGTCTATACCCGAGGAATCGAAGCTGTGGGCTTCGGCGACGAATTTATGGACGTAATCGATATTTTTTGGTTTCGTTTTTTTTCTACCAAAATTGGAATTTTGGACCCCTCGGATACATAAGTGTTACATATGTGAACACTTAAAAAAATAAATAAATAAATGAGAAGGGAGGCGGTTGGGAAAATTGTTCCCCTCGTAGCTTATCCAAATTAGTGAGAGGCAATTTTTTTTAAGTGGTCCGTTTAAAAGGCGATCGATTTCTGATAAAATACCAATGTTGGAGATGTTGAAGATGAGTATAGAAACATATGAACGTTATTTAAAGATAAAAAGAGCGTGCATATTATTGCACGTCTTTTTGTCTCTATGATTTTTGGCAAATTTGACAAGAAATTTACGTGTTTGATATATTAAGCAGGTCTAAAAATTAATTGTTTAATTTAACGACAGTTCGTTTCAACTCAATCTTGTACACTAAATGTGCCAGCTTGTCTGTAACAATTTTCATATATACCGTATATGAATTTTCGCAAAAAAAATTAGGTAACATTTTACAGTTACAAGATTTTTAATTTTATTTTTGACACATTCTGTGAAATAGAGCATTTTTATATAAAAAAAAATAGTTCCGCTTTTATATTCAAAAAGGCATTTGTTTAAAACTTTAAATGTGTAACTACGGGTTGATTCTGTATAAACGTAGTTCCATATACAAACGCCCCATATACAACCGTCCCAATTGGCGAGAAGGTTAATCGCTCCCGATCTTAAAATTCGGTTTCGCATATTGAATATTCATACCTCGACGCGTTTGGATGAAATCGAAAGCGGATCCGATTTCCTTGAACCGCTTTGCGCTATTTAGTTTGAATCCTTTTACGGATCAAACGTCCCTGGAAGGGCGGTCCTCGCAGTAAAATAATACGAACAAAAATAACAATAAGAAGACGAAGAAGAAGAAGCTGGAGAACGGGAAAGAATGAGAGTTGAGTCGCCCGAGAAACATTGAGAACAAGCAGCAGCGTGCTGTACATTAAGAAAGAGCAGAGAAGTGAAAAAAAAAAAAAATCCAAATCTTGCGGACGACTCGGTACGGAGTGCCAAAACGGCTGATACTTTCGTCTCTCTCTTCCTCTTTCGGGACCTCTGGAAGGAAAGATAAGCCTTTGTGCCCGAATAAGCAGGCGAGCAAGAGGTTCGTCGTGCTCCCTCGCGAACCCCGGACAACGGATCTCATCTGCCTGCTCTCACATTTCGCGAATCCTCCGCTTTCATATTTTATACAAAAAAAAAAAATCATAAAAAAAACAAAGCCCCAACCACTGACGGCGAGCGAATGAGCGAGAGAGCACGGGATCTTGATTTTTCTTCGTCATTTTTTTCTTATTCTTTTTTCATCTTTTATTTCATCCTGGCGTTTATTTCGCTGCGCAATGTTATGTCTACCTGCCCCCGGGTCCTCCTTTCCCTTATTTGTTCTTCTTCTTCTTCCTCTTCTTTTTCTTCACTCTTCGCGTCGGAGGCTCCAGCGTCTTGTTCGCAAAGACTTTAGCCGCGGGTGTTTCGTTAATTGAACAATAACTCCTCAAGGTATTGGTGAGGAGTTTGCGTCGAGCTAAAGGGGAACATTTTCGGATTAACTCTGTGCAAGTTAAATCTTCGTCTGTCTGCATCGTAGATAATTAATGATGAGTTTTGCCTTGAATTTTTTAAAAATCGCGTCGACCTTAATTTTATACGTTTGTACGGTTCGTAATTAAATGGGGAAGGTAGAGACGCGTATTATCGGTGGCGATTGAGTATCGGATAAATCGAAAAGATTATCGATAATTCAATATTTCTCAATGAACGTTTTAAATTTTTATTTACTTTCGCTACTTCGGCCGCAGGTGTGTCGTTAATTAAATAAGAACTCCTCGCGGTATTGGCGAGAGTTTACGTCAAGTAAAAGAGGAACATTATCGGATCAACTCTCTACAAGTCAAATCTTCGTTTGTTTTCATCGCAGATAAATAATTATGAATTTTGCCTTGAAATAAAAAAAAAAAATTCAGTCGACCTTAATTTTGAAAGCTTATGCCGTTTATAATTAAATGGGGGAGGGTATCGACGCGAATTATCGGTGGCGATCGACTATCGGATAAATCGGAAAGATTATCGATAATTTAATATTTCTCAATGAACAATGTTTTATATTTTTATTTATTTTCGCTACTTTCTTGCACAATCCTCGCGGCTCGCTCGGCGAACTGGGCGCTACTCAGAGAGTATCGAAAGTGCGCGGTAAATCGATTATCGATTATAGAGAGCGAGAGGCGACGAGATCGCGCGCTTCGTTCGACGCGCCGCCGATCGATGGCCGCAATTTCGCCCGGCGTATAACATTTATCCGATGTTTTTAATGCTCCATTTGTTTCGCCGCGGGCTCCACTTCGCTCGAATCCCCCACGACAAGTTATTTCGCCAGGCTTGCTGTATCCTCTCCGCGCAGCCGATGTTATTACCTCTTTAAGTTTAAATACCGGATGCAATCATCGAACGCGGTAAGAACTCGGTCATTCGAGAATGAATGACCCGGAAAGCTGGCTGTTATTTTTCTTCGAGAGTTGCGATTTTTTTTTTCGTTGATCTTCGGATAATACGCATGGGGATTTTCGACATTCGATTTTAGTCGAGGAAGTTCGAACTTTAGATTAAATAGGAAAGCGAAAAATGAATTTTATAATTTTTTTTCTATACGATTGTCACTTTGTGGGTAAGAAAATGTTCAGTCAAAAAAATCGATTACCAAAAAATATCGAAGATTATCAAAATTTTACTTTATCGTGCGAAGGTAACTTTCATTTTCTTGTGACACAATAATTCGATTTCTAGACGTTACCGATTAAGGAAATCTCTACCCAACATTAATTGGATATAAAATACGATATTAAAAAAATTATAACATTACATTGACATTAAAAAAAATTATATTGCTAATTTTCACTTAAGTATTCACTTAATTCACATAAATATTTATTTGCAGAGAACCCACCAAACTATTTTAATCCGAGTGCAATAATAATGTAGCTCTTTCCAGCAATCGGCTTAAACTCCCAGAGGAGAACTCTAATTTTTTTTTCTATCTCCGTATCGAGCACGAAAAAGCACATCACGATTCTCAAATTAAATGCCGGATGTAATCACCATTTACCGAAAGAACTCGGTCATTCGACACGAGGCCACCGGAAACTCGAGCGAACTTACTTAATTTTTATTTTAAAAAAATAAAAATTATTTTCCACCGAAGCAATTATTTATCAATTTTGAGACTACCGAGAAAACGTTTGAGAATCGATTTAGCGGTCGGGTTTCGATTTAAGGGTCTCGAGAGTCGCGATTCAGCGATAGAAAATGTTCCACCTACGGGCTTTCCAGCGGCTCGTTCGCGGCTCGGAGGTATATTTCTCTCCGTCCATTTTATTTCGCAATTTCTTGGAAATTATCGATCATCGATCTGCGGAGTAAGCCTCGTGGCACATGGCAACGGAGATATATCGGCCCTTTCGAGCTTCTCCGGACAAGTTTCGCGCCCCCGGTCGGCCGCGTGCTGCGGAGATCGATAATCGCACGTGCTTCTCTCACTCACTCTCGCGCCAAGTGTCGAACAATTAAGGCACGACTCGCGCGAGGCCCTCAAACACCTTATCCACGATGAAACGGATAGGGAAGAAGGATGAAAATAAATATAAAAAAATCGGAGAAATAAAGAGGGACAGTCCCGGCGGGAGGAAGAGGAACGAGAGTTACCGGGCGTCTCGTTATCAAGATCGGGCGAGCGCTTGTCATCTCGGAAGAATTTACCGGCGACGGGGAGAGGCGCGCGTTACCTCAACGCGACGCTATCGCTGACGGAAGATCTCTGCGGCGCGAAATTTTCGCACATTCCGCTGTTTCCGGGCAGTGCAATGCACTTTTTGCGCTTTATGGAGAGTATTTTTTATTTTTTTTTGTGAATAAAATATTGTTTTTGTACTCACCAGGCATGCAGACACATCGAAAAGTCCCAGGATCGTCGAGACAGGAACCGTCGTTCTGGCACGGATGCGACTCGCACTCGTTCACGTTCGTCTCGCATCTCGGTCCGGTGAAGCCCTGAGTACAGTTGCAGGCGAAGGAGCCCGGCGTGTTGACGCAGATACCGTCGTGCTCGCATGGTGAACCTGGAATAAACAAATTTTTATTTAGTTTTTGCTGTCAAAATTTAAATCGCTTTTTCGATTTTTTAAAAATGTCTGTAGAGACATCGATTCGATAAGAGGATACTATTAACCCTGCAACTGTAGAACATTTGATATATTGGCGATGCAGCTATTTATGAAAATACCCTGAATTTCTTATTTAAAAATTAAGTTAAATTTGTGGTTTTTTTTAGGTATCAAAATTTAATATCTCATTTTTTCGAAAGTGATAGTTTCATCTTTTTTTTCAACCAGTCGACACTTTTTTTGTATAAAAATATGCAATAGATCACTTTCGAAAAAATTAGATATTAAATTTTGATATCTAAAAAAACCACAAATTTAACTTAATTTTTAGATAAGAAATTCAGGGTATTTTCATGAATAGCTGCATCGCCAATATATCCAATGTTCCACAGTTGCAGGGTTAATACTATCATTTTATCGGATCGATGTCTGTATAGACTGTCGACACACATTTAATAAATTTAGTTAATTAGAAGTCACAAACGTTGCGAATAGCCAAAAATAAATGAAGTGCAAATTTTCATGCAACATACGGTAAATCGCTATCAAAACAAAAAAAAATTAAAAATTCTGCTATTCCACATGCCAGTCGTTAAAAATCCTAAGTTGTTTCCGCCAACTGAACAAAAATCGTTCGATCGAATAATATTTTCGATTTTCGTTTTCCGTATTATTTGGCTCGAACGCAATCAGGTTTCGATCCTCGAGTCCCCCGGTGCATCGTTAATCCGCTTAAGGAGAATCGCTTTCTCGCTCGGTGATCTTATAAATTCAATCTAGTTGATTTTTCGATTCGCATTCGATTCTCTCACGGGGCGAGCGCAGCCGCTCGTCTCGGCGAGAGAAAGAGCCCGGGGTACGAACTCTCACCGGCGTTCCTCCGAGCCACCCCGGGACTTCATTGATTCCCGCGAGAGAGAGAGCCGCGGAGTAGACGCGAGTGATAATTAAAAGGCGAAGGGACGCGCGCGGCATGATTAATGCGGCGGCGAAGTCCGGGTGGACTCGGCGCTCTCGCCGCGAACCTCCTCGTCCCATGGATCTCCGAGCAAAGAGAAAGACACGGTATGCAATACGGGCTCTCCGAGCGACGGCGCGCATCTCGCGAACCTCCGAAGAACCCGCGCAATAAATGCATAACAAAAGCTCCTTAATTGGCGCATTCGATCCGTGCCTTCGAGTTTTTTTTTTTTTTTTTTAAGCTTGCCACACTGCGGGAAAAAAATATATACTTAGATTCCAATCCTCGGCAGAGCAGTCTGGAACGCGCTGGGCAACCGCGGGGCAAAACGGACCGTTTAGCCAATTTACCAATTAACCAACTTTAAACAATTTTTTTACTTTTGAAAAAAAATGTCTAGTAAAATATTTCTCACAACTGCTTCGCGAATAATTTAATGATCGGTAGTGACGAATAATATACATATTTTTCGATATGTAGATTTCTTTTTGCATTTCGGAAAGTTAATTACATTGACGAAGGATTTAAAAAATCGAACGATTCATTCATCGAGCTTGATCGATTGATTTTCAACAGAGCGAGACTCGTAGTGATTATACACGATCCGCGCGTACATATATAGCGTAGGTAATTATGAACCGGACTGGAAACAAGTGCGTACGAGTGCATCGCGGAGCGTCGAGAGATCGAGAATCGAACGCTCGGAGATCTCCGCGTTTCGCTGGTAAAAAAAAAGCTGAGATTATTTCACAACGGCTTCGCGAATCATTTAATGCCGGTAATAAATTAGCAATAACACCGGAAATATATACATATTTTTTTATCGATAATTGAATTATTTTTTTCATTCAGGAAAATTAATTAAATTAACGAAGGATTAAAAAAATTGCCCGCGCACGAAAGCGCTAATTATGCTAAATATTTAACGATTTTCAATGGAGCAAAACTCGTGGCGATTATATAACGAAAAGTATACACACTGTTCTCAATAATTTAATTTTTTTTTTATTTCCATTTCGGAAAGTTGGTGAAACGAACGAAGGATAAAAAAATATTGTGCGCGCACGAAAGTGTTAATTGTATTAAATATCGAACGATTAATGCATCGAGCTTGATCGATCGATTTTCAATAGAGCAAAACCCGTAGGAATTATCACGATCCGCACGTACATATATAGAAAACGTAATTGTGAACCGGCGTGGAAACAAGTGCGTTCGAGCGCACCTCGGAGAGCCGAGAGGCCGAGAATTGAGCGCTCGGAGATCTGCGCGTTTCGCGGTTGTACATATGCGTGTACTTTCGTCATACATAGTATGGTGTATTATATCCTTCGTCAACCGTAAATGGTCATACTCGCGATGGCCTCTTCCCCTCGCGGTGCGGTTTCGCGCTCGCTCCGGCAAAAGCCCGGAGGGACACGCGACGGCGAGAGAATTTTTACAGAGCGCAAGCCTCTCGTGAGTGTGCGCGAGGCTGCACGTGTATCTGGATGAACAGAGACGAAATCGGTGGACGAGGAGGAGGCGCGCACCTGCCGCTGTCGTGAACGCTCGCGCGCACTCGCCAATTATCCAAGATATTTATGGATTTTTCCAGGAGCGGTTCGGTGGTACGGACTGTTCGCTTGCATTCGTTCCCTCGACTCTGGCTCTGTCCAGTACATGAAATCATTCGGTTAAATGAATTTCTTCGATAAGACTTTTTCGAGCATTTAATCTTTTCACAAATACTTTTGCTAATAATAATAATAATAATAATAATAATAATAGTTATTATTATTATATTAATAATGAATAATCATTATAATAATATTAATAATTGTAATTATAGGACAGCCGAAAGGAGGTTTACGGTAACTTGTGGACGATAAAGTCGGGTTAAGATGCGAAAACATTTGTGGTGTTCCAAAATTGGGAAACAATTGGTTTGCGGCAATAAAATAAATAAATTATCTTAGGTTAAGAGGTCGGTTAACAACGATCTTAAAAAATGTTGAGTTTTGTTGTTTCGTAATGATAACTATTTAAAGGGAAAAAAATGATCTAGTGATGCTCCCAAAACCCAAGTGATGCGATGCGAGATAAATTTATTTTCCTCGAATTTCGATCCGGGCGATGTTATCGAAATAATTTAGATCATTATCCGGAAATTGGTGCGGTCCGACCAATGACTTTTTTGCAGCCCGTAATCGTGCCCCCTTTGGACACTTATGCACCAATTCCTATATTTACGATACAGTTATGAACTTCGGTTGGCAACAAGTAGATGACCTCAGGGCTCGAGGACCGATCGCCGGTGAGCCGTCAGATACCGGATCCGTTTTCGATCCGAGCATGTGACACACTTATTCGCGTGTATTAAACGCCCCAAATGACCGTCGATACAGTTACATTTCACTTGGCAACTGCCCGCGATAAGTATCATTAAAGTGCACGCGATTCGCAAATTCGCAAATGCCGAAACATACTTTAAACGTTATAAGACAGGGGGAGATTGAAGCAAAATGGCGTGCGCCAAAATATTCAATCAATTAATTGGAACACTCTCGAAAAAATTTGGGTAAAATGGTCGCAATGAAAAAAAAAATTGCACCTCCCTAAATTTAAAAAATGATGCGGTGACGCGCTAAGCGAGCACCAGTTTTTACTCGGATTCTCGGAGTAATTATTAGGAACAAATTTGTTATTAACCAAAAGTCGCGGTTAACATACCAAATGCAATTGATTGGTACCAACATAAAAGTTTGGTTAAATCGACATATTTCGAATGGAATGAAGCGAATAATCGTTCGATAAAACAACGCTTTAGTTGCACCAACCAATCAACTTTTTCACGTTTGTCACCGCGACTTTTGGTTGACCCAACCATTTCTTCACTGAGAAAAATAAACGATTGAATTAACCAAAACTCGCACTTAACATACCTTCAAATGTGTTATTTGATTGGTAGCAACAAAAATTCTTGTTTAAATCAACATATTTTGAAAGCGATCAATTGTTCAATAAAAAAATGCTTCAGTTGCACCAACCAAACAGCTTTGAACGCGCCACTGCGACTTTTGGTTGAACCAACAATTTCTTCACTGATAAAAATAAACGATTGAATTAATCAAAACTCGCACTTAACATACCTTCAAATGTGTTATTTGATTGGTAGCAACAAAAATTCTTGTTTAAATCAACATATTTTGAAGTCGCTGAAAGCGATAAAATGCTTCAGTTGTGCCAACCAAACAGCTTTAAAGGCAACACCGCGCTTTCGGTTGACCAAAACATTTCCGTTTCTCAGTATCGAGCGCACCGTTTTGCCTCCACCATACAAAGTATCGCCTCGGCCATCCCGGAGATGATGTTCAGGCACGGCGTGCGCTGAGAAAAGAGCGTCGCTCCACCGCGCAGGAGAGTAACGCGAGCACGCATACCTCGGACATGTAATTCGCGACCATGTTTTTCCGCCATTGTAATTGGCTCGGAGCGAAAGGGTTCTTCGCTCCGTCTCCGCCGCGTCGTGCAGATGCGTTCGCCGTCGCAAGAAACGCATTGCGAAGCCGTGTTTACAATGCCGCGAGAGCATCTCGGTGGTATAGATCGGCGCGCAGCCTTCTATAAAGAATTAAAGAGTCGCGATCGCCGCGACGACCGGGACGAAGAGACGCGGAGGCCGCGAGAGTGGAAGCCACCGCGTTAGCGGTACTCCGTGAGCGAGATCGCGAGGGATAAAATAAAAGTTTGAAGAAGAGAGTCGACCGAGCCACATCGAGAATTCTCGCGAAGGATGCTCGGCTCGAGGCGCGGGCAACCCCGCGGACGTCGGAGAGGAATCGCGAAACGATTAAAGACGATTTTTCCAAGTACACCGATCGGTGGCGGGATCGATCGCCTCCGATCGATCGATGAGCCTTCGATCGGGAGGCTATCGATCGCGAGGGAGGGAAGAGGGGAAGCGAGCGTCGGTGAAGGAGGGAACGAAAAGGGAGACGAGCGCGTTCCGGAACGCGAAATTACGCTCTCGGGACCGCGACTGCTTCTTGCCGGGAGGAAGGCGCACCGGCCCGGCGGCGGAGGAACAAGGGAGAGCGGGACCGAGATGAGAAGAAGCGTCGCGGAAGAATGAGAGGGAACTTAATCCACCAGAAAATATGCAATCTAGATAATAACAGAGCCGCGGAGTGCATCAACGGGCGAGAGGTCATTATAGTCGTTATTAAACTTAAAATAACGTTTTAGCGTTTAATTAGATTCGTTCGTGTACGCGATGTACATGGGATGGATGCTCGGTGGACGTGCGACGTACCGCGGGCAAATCGCGAGCAAGACCCGTGGATCGAGCGCGCCGCGAAAGGATCAGCGGCGGAAAGCGAAATGGCTCGTGTCTAGGAAACATACTTTTCTTTTTAATGGCGAGATACGAGGCATAAACTTACTTGCGTTTTCGAATTTTTAGATTGGGATTCGAAAAACCTTAATTTGTATATTGTAAAAATCAAAGAGAGATTGAGTAAGCTCATTTTTTAGGGGTTTTCGGGATTTAAAATCGATTGACATTTTTTTAAATGTTCAAAATAAAGTTCTTCTTTTTTCTTTGCATTGTTAATACACAGAAAAAAAATATCATTGAATCAAGTAAAATTTGCTTGCGGGCTGCCAATGAATTAAAAACGTTGTTTCAATTCTACTCTGAATTCGTACAATTTCATACCGGATTGAAACGATAACATGTCACCTTGAAAGTCTTGCTGTCGTTGTTTTAATTTGAAAGTAGAATTGAAACGAACATTTTTTCTTCGGCAGCCCGCAAGCAATTTTTTTTCAGTGTATTTTTTGTAACGAATCGTGGTCCGTGCTTGGAACTTTACCAGCCATATGTTGTAAATAGACGGTAATTTTAGCATTAAAACTTGACTTTAATATTAGATAATGCAAAAAAAAAAAAAAAAAACAAAGCCGGAAAATTATTCAGCATTTTATTTCCACTGCCAATGGCTTTTAAATGAATAT
>JAPYZD010001488.1:0-12940 GCA_030522725.1 Ichneumoninae sp. B BG-2022a
ATAATATTATTTAATTGATAAGTTAATTGATGATGAATGAAATATTGAATGAATTGATATTAAATAATTTGATAAATATAAAAATTTACAATTGAATAAAAAAATTGATTTATTACTAATTTAAATTAGTTTACACTTTTGGGACATAAAGAAGATATAATAGCATTGGATATAAGTAATAGATTTAGGCTATTAAGTCTGTCTATAAGAAATGAATTAAAAATTTGGAATGGGACAACGGGTAAATTTAATATTGATATTTAACTTGTTTAAGGTCAAGAAAAGAAGAAATTTAAATTACCAAATGAAGTTACATTTGAAAGTGGTAATGCTATTATTTATCTTTAAATTTGTTTTAAGGCATCCCATCTACTATAAAAAGCTTAGGGAGATGGATTTTTATAACAGCTGATCAAGTAATATTATGAAAATTTTTTTCACTGCATTTTTCCAGGGTCTATATTTACTCGATATAGGAAATTAATTATCATTTTTTTATTTTGGCAAATAATGATTCTGGTATTGCACTTGGCAAATATGGAAGATCATTATTAAATATTTCAGGAGACGTTTGCATTGTCGGAATCATGGCTTCACGGATTAATAAATGTGTTTGTAGGAACGAACATTTTTCCCAAAGATGAAATAATGTGAAGTTTGTATATCGACTCAATTTCGCATCTCTTGATAATGTTTCGATTGAAGATGTTGGAGTTGATCTCGCATTTTGGAGCATGCGCAACCAGCGCAATTTGTTTGTCGCTTGTTTAAGAGCTTCCTTACTTGTCATTGCAAACCTGTGACTTTTATCTTAAACATGTAATGCTAATGTAAACATTGATAAAGAAGAATAATAAAATGCTATCATGTTCTAAATCAGGCATGCCAGCAGAGTGGCGCCACAGAATTGCCAAGCATACGCAACTACGCTATGCATATTTCATAAACAACAATGCATAGTGCAATTGAGGCAAATGTTCTGGGGCCATTACCAACGCATGAATTTCAGAGGTCACCCGATATTACGGGAGCTAATCAATTAATTAATCCGTTGCATAATGATAATACTTTACAGCCTCTGTTGACGGAGCAGGATGGTAGCACCTTGCATCATGCTGAATGTCCCTGGTTACAGATTGAGCGAGCGGATTATTCCGAGGCATTCTTTGCATTGCCAGCAACTCATCGTACCTTGACTGGTGCGAAAAAATTTCTTTCAGCGTCAGTAGATGATTTATTTTGTATTTATTTATTTTCAGATTTTCAACACTTGAATCAGGGTTCATTATATTAACATATTTTTTTCTCATGTTCTATTGGCATGTTCCGTATCTTCTTCCCGCCATGTTTGTATCTCAACTTTTTCTTCAACTTCTCCTATTCTTGTATAGTGATTATTTTTGTCAATTAGCATATCGTTTCACATGTCGTGCGGATGAAAATCATACTTGTTTGTGCTCAGTATGTGATTGGCTTCTGATATTTTGTTTCTCACTTTCGTGGTCCGCTGCTCTGGTTATAATAGCTCCCGTCTTTGCATCATGGCGTACTTTTCTTGTCTATCCATCATTAGATAATGTTACCATTAAGTTTCTTTCAACAAATGACGGTCTGACTACTCAATCATCTGCAATGTACTTCAAGTCGGGAGTCAAAATAGATTATACGACAGCAACAGCAATGACGATTCAATCTATGGCATCAAATACGCCAATGGGATTTAGTGCAATGTATTCCAAACATTTTCAGGATTCACAACAGAATAGGATTCTTGAAGACTATGAGCACAAATCAAATGAACGACAACCTCCAGATTATGCTCATAGATTATGGCCAAATTTATGGCTTGGATCAGAGATCAATTCTACTGTTGCTATAGCTCGTATGGAAGATGGTTGGTTAGAAAAGATTCAAGGAATCTTCGATGATACTGAATCTATTGTAAATGTGAGAAAATCTCTGGTTTAAATCAATTTTTTATATAAAACATTTATTGAAAAAATAAATTTTTTTCAGATTTGGGCTGTATGTTCTGATGCTGCAACTATAGGCTGTAATTGTGATGGAATCCAACTGTCAAGAATTCTTAAACCAAAATATTGCTTGGAAGCTTTATGCGGAATTGAGGTAATCTTTTTTTATGTGAATATTTTTTTAGATGTCAAAAGGTATGGCTCGACAGTCTAGTATTTCTCGTTTAACTGTAGAAGCCAAAAAGTTACTTAATGTGAGACTTTTTTGTTAAAGAAATTTTTGAAAAAGAATTTTAAAAATTTTTCATTTGAAATTTTCTTTCTAATTTTTTCTGGAATTCATGAGTTTTTTTTTCAGATTTCCCGACGTACAAAAGATCGATTTATTTGTCTTGTAGATCCAGTAGAAGTGTAAGTTGAGTGTATAATTATTTTTGTTAGAAAGGAGCAGGTTTTTGAAGATATGAAATTAGGGCTTATACTTGGTATACCATTCGGAGCTGGTTTTTGTTTAATAACAATTAGACTTCTAACTTTTTACCTATTTGAATTAGCGAATGAGAATCCTTCTCAAGATACTCTTCTATTACCAACATTAAGATAAAAAATCCCATTAAACTTTCGTGTATAATATAGTATGTACATAATTTTTTATGTATTCATTTATCCTGATACGATTCTTACTAAATCGGATCAATGTTTCGCCTTTTACTAAACGTTGCCGAGTTTGAATCACTTTATCAAAATTACTTTTTGCGGGCTTCGGCCTAACATAATAATTTTTGACGAATCTTTATTATTTTATTTAATTTTTCTATGTACCCACTTATCAATCTATATAAAGATTCTTTATTTGATTTATTATTTAATAAGTTTTTAATTTTTTCCAAGTATTTTATTAAATCTTTTGTTGGTCTATATATTGGACATAATGCTTTATAAGCTTTTTTTATAATATAAATTTCATCTTGATTAATTAATTTAATAAGAAAATTAAAAAAATCAATCTCATAATTCTTTATAATACTATTATATATATTATTTGAAATGTCAATATCATCATCATCATCAAAAATAGAATATTCTTCTTTCAAAAAACCTTTTTCGTTCAATAAATTTTTAATTTTTTTTTTTGTTGAATTGTCCTTGTAAAATTCTTTAAAACCCCATAAGGGTACATGAGAGTTATAAATTATTATACGACGTTTATTAAAAGATTTCATAGTAGGTAAAATATTTTTAAAATTAATTATTGAAATATTTTCAAATTCTCTCCAATTATTAAATAAATATTTTATATAATTGATATATTTATAATCACGTTTAATTTCATTTAAAAGTCGTTTTTCTTTTTCATTATTCCATAATTTTTTTTCTGATTCTTCAATTGGTATTGGTAAATACCATAAATTCTCAATAATTATCCATCTATTTTTTTGAGTTAATTTTATACCTTAAAAGATATTATTAAATTCAAAAATATATTTCACCTTCTAGATTTTTATTATTAATTAATTTATAATCATCTTCTAAATCAATACGATTTATTAAATAACCAATTCCTTTAACATCCGATGATATATGACATAATAAATTTTGCCAAAGTTTCTAGAAATAAAATTTATTATAATTATATTTAAATTATAATATTATAATAAAAGTCATTATAATAATATTTATAATTAAATTTATAATAAATAATTAAAATATAATTAATAATTTACAATAATTAATATAATGAATAATTTATAATAATAAATTAAAATACAATTAATAATTATAATAATTAATTAAAATACAATTAATAATTATAATAATTAATTAAAATATAATGAATAATTATAATAATTAATTAAAATATAATGAATAATTTATAATAATTAATTAAAATAATAATAAATATAATAATTAATTAAAATAATTATAATAATTAAAATAATAATAATAATTAATTAAACGATTATTAATAATTAATTAAAATTTAATTAATAATTGATATATTAATAAAATTAAAATATATTAATGATATTATAAAATTGATAAAATTAATAATAATTACTTTAAATTTATTATTATTAGAATATTTTTCTCCGTTAATTGCAATTAATTGTATATCCTTAGAAATATTATAATATAATTCATCAGGAATATATATATTAATAATTTTTAAAAATAATTTTAATAAAATTGAAAATACATAAATATCCATCTCCTTAATTATTTGTATTTTGACCTGAATGTGTAAAAGAAGTATAATATTATTTCACCGCTTTTATAAATTCTAATGGTGATATTTTATTATCTTCTATCATATCATAAAATGAATACCATAACAAAATTCTTGTTAAAGGATTCTTGAAATAAAAATTTTAAAAAATTATATTTTTATTTACATTAATTAAAAATAAATTTGATATTATAAATTCAATTGTTTTATTATCTAAATAATATATAACATAATCAATGTCATCTGAATTTATTAAAATTGCTGATGGAAATAATAGTCCAATAATTTCATCAACTTTTGTTATAATATTATTTATATTTATAATAAAATTTTTTATTTTAATTTTATTTAATTCATAATATAAAAATTCAATTTTAATTTTTCTATTTCTCCACAATATTCCATTTATTGAATTTTGTATTATTTTGAATGATTCTATTTTATTATTATTTGATAACATATAATCCTTGAAAAAATAATTATGAAAAAATTCTCTTACTATTTTTAAATAATTAATTCCCGATTGTCCCAACCATTCTATTATCCAATTACTGTTTATTGTTTGAATATTTACTGAAAAAATTAAATAATTATTCCTCTCCTACAATTATTAAAAAAATTTATGGCACTTGGTAAAGATTCTTTACTATATATTTTTATAGCTTCATTTATTTTTTCAATTCCTATTATAGAAGTCAACTTTTTTAAAATAAAAAAAAAAAAAAAAAAAAAATTACTTGTCGTAATAAAGCAGTTCCTTTTTTTATTGTTAATTCGAAATTTGGGATTAAAGATAAATTAGATTCAATTTTACACCAAACAGGTTGTGTAAGATAACTCTATCATTAAAGAATATTTTATTAAAAAATTTTAATTATAATATTTTTTTAATTATTTATAATTATTATATTAATATTTTAACTGGTGATGTAATTAATAATGTTATTATTATTATTTTGAAACCAATTTTTAAAATAAATAAATCAATTTTTAATAATTTTATAATCTAATTTTAATAATTTTTTTTTTTTTTTACATTTAAATTTTCGAATGCATTATAAGATAAAAATATTAAAATTGAATTAAATAACCAAGATTCATCCCACCAAACATGAGAATGATTTATCCAAAGAGAACCGCTAATTATATATAATTAATTATAAAACTGACATTCCTTCAAGAAGACTTAATGAATTTAAAATTTTATTTTCCTCAAATTCATTTTCAAAAAAGTTTAGTACATTTTCAGATAACATAATTACACCATAACCATCTACTTGAAAAAATTGTTTGTTTTTGACGTACATGCTAATATTAAATTTTTGTTTAATTGATATTTTAGTTCAGGTAAAAATATGAAATTAATTAATTTATTTTTTATTGATGTCCCAAAAAAGTCTTGAAAATAAAATATACCAAGTTTTAATATTTTAAAAATTATCTTGAAAATTTTTTTTTTTTTTTTTACTCACATCATGATCAAAATTTTTATTTAAACTTTTTCTATAATATAATACTATTGTTATAAGGCTTGAATCTGATAGTATTTTTTGTTGACATAAAAAAAAAAAAGGATAATAGGTTACCCAAATGAAATATTTCATGTTTCAAAAAAAGAAATGGTCCAGATGCAAAACAAATTGCTGATAAGGGTAATTTTTCTTCAGGTATAAATTCAGCAATTGTATAAAGTGTACTGAAAAAAAAAAATTTATTTTTTTCATTTTCTTTACTGTGGAACTGATTGAAGTAATTTAGATGAATAATTTTTGTTTGATAAATTATTTAAATTATTAATTTTACCCATCTCAATTAATATACGACAAATTAAAGATGAAGGATGCAAGAAAGATGTATCATTAATTATTATATTATTTGTAGTAGTCAATAATTTATTTTTTTCTAATTCATAATTTTTTAAATCAATATTTTTTATTGTATTATTCGGATATAAGGTATCTATTAATTGTTGCCATTTATGATAATTATTTATTGAAGAATTATCTAAATAATTATTGCCTAATAAAAAAAAAAAAAAAAAAAAAAATTTTTTTTTTTACCTATACATATACAAGTATATGATATTGGTATAGCCAAACGAAATCGATATTTTGCCTGTATGTTTTATAAATAAAAAAATTTCTATTTTTTTTACAATTAAATCTGATTGATCAAAACATGGTATTGTTCGATGAGCTTCAAAATGATTCCATATAGCAAATACATATGTATCCTTGAAATTATTAATAACTGAAAATTCTTACTGGTGGCCCTGAATTATTTTTTTTTAAATGATCCAAATATTGTGTTAAACCATAACCAATTAAATCATATTCATTTAAATAATTTATTATTATCTAATTAACATTTGAAAAAATTGTTTAACAATTTACTTCATTTTGTTCATTATAATTTTTCAATAAATCAGTACTTATTTCAATTTTATGACTTTTCCATTTTATGCTGCCTTTTATATTGTGAAATAAAAAAAAATAATCTAAAAAAATTAATAAATCAATTAAATAATAATAAAAATAAAAATTTAGAATAAAAAGATAGAAAAAATATATATTAAAAATTTTAAATAATTGAATAAAAAATGAAATAAAATAAATTAAAAATAATTATAAAAAACAAATACAATGACTTTCAAATAATTTGATGAAAAAAATAAAATTATTTATTTTTTTAAAATTAAAAATTTTTTTTTACCAGAAGAAATAGAGCGACCATTATGTTTAAAACTATAGCCATTAATAGTAATATTTTCTATATAAGAACCAGAGAAATTGATATAACAAAATTTCTTAAAATTTTGTTTATTCCATTTAAAATTAATAGTAATTTCTCCTTTGTAAGTTGATCCTGGTTTTAACCATAAAACAATGTCATAATAAATATCATTCAAGATTAATTTATCTTTACGTGTAATTATATCGGGTGATTCAACCTATTCAAATAAATACACTACGCACATACATTTTTATCTGTTAACCATAATGATGTTAAATCAGGAGAGGATTCTGATGAATCTGATGATATTGAACTAAACCAACGATTTATCAACCAAGTCGTTAGAATACTACAGGTTGCTACAACTATAGCTTCAATTTTTGAATTCCATTTTTGAAACATATAATTGTCAGGTATGAGTCACAAAAAGAACTTTATTCGTTACAAAATTAATGTTATATACAGAAAAAAAAAATATTAAATAATACATTTTTAGAATTCATCTGACATTAAAAAAAATTAAATTTTAATTGAAAAGTTTTTAAAATATTGATTGACGTTCTATTAAATCAGGCTGTAACATTTCACCATCACCTATAAATGACCCATAATCATTTATAGGAAATAATATATTCCTGTAAGATGTATTATAATTACAAGAATTTAAAGATTTTTTTGTATGTAATAAAAGTATTAAAAAAAATATATTCAATGAAATAAAATTTAAAAAAAATGATGTTAAATAAATATAACCCAGAAAATTACGAAATAGAAAAACAATTTTAAAATACATACGAAAATTTATTAGGGTAAAATAACAGTAAATTCCTAATGTCACATTTTTTCGTAATAATGTTGATGGTGCACATGTTTTAATATTATAACAGTTTAAATAAACTAATAACAATTGACAAACTGTTGAAAGTCCATCTCCTGCTATAAGAGATATTATAGAGCTTAATATTACCAAACCCCCTGCGACATAAATTGCTCTTATGTACCATAGATTAACAGTTGTGGGAACTTGGAATGCTTCTGTTGGTAAAGTTAAAGGAATACCCATAATTGCATGCAATAGTGTGGCGCAGACACATATTATATACTACTTTACCTTTGGCGACGATTAAAACTCGTCTCCGAAGTAATCATACAATTGCGTCACCTAAAAATTACATTTGCAAATATACATATTTTTTTTTGTGATCCATCGGGGGGGGGAGTCATTTTTTTTATGGACCACCTGATTAATCACAAACAAACTAATCTTAACAACTCTCTGAATATCAAGATTGCTATTTTTACGCAAGAACATTAATTTTTAATACCCACACATTCTAAATTTTTTTTTGCGTTTTTCACAATCAGAGTGTCCCACCAACAGAAGAATGCACTTTGATGGGCAGGAGTTGAGCGCCATACAATTGACAATTCCTCCCCCATCAAAACAACTCGGGGCTAAGAGCACCTCTAGCACATCAGGAATTACTTTTGCAGCATTTTGTTTCCTTGGACTTGCCGGCACGTTTGGCTGGAATACGCTTTTGAGTACAATACCTTCCTTAGAGAAGCTCACTGGACCAATACCAACAGAGTCAATTGTATTTGCGAATAACGGAGCGCTTTTTCTTGGCGCTTTAACGCTTTCGCAAATCAATACCTTGAGATGGTCATTGCTATATATCGGTGTACTCTTTAGCTGTTCATCTATATCGCTATTCATTCTTATCGCATTATGCACGCCGGTTGGTGACATGCATGCACATGTCATCATTTGCAATTGTTTTTCTTGATCAAATGTTAATCATAAATGATACTTAAAGGGTAATCAATATCTAGTACTCTTCTTCAGCCGGGAGTCGTAACAGTACTATGCGTTTTTGCGGCATGTAATGGCGTTTCCTCAGCGATTACATTAGCAACGACATTTTCTTTTGCATCGGTCAGTCTTCCTTGCTCCAAAAAACATTGCGTTGAAGTAATCTAGTTTCTTCTATGCATCAATTTTTCATAACTTAAGATTGCTGGATCTTCAGTGCATTCATTAGAATTTTCTTTATGAATTAATCATTATGGCTCTGTTGCATAGAACTTTCAAAATTAATCGTAACAACATTCAATTTAACAGTAGCTTGTGACGAGTTTGTATTCTCAGGTTTGCGGCGGCACCGATGCTGCTTCAGTCGGAATGGGCCTGGCGGGACCCGTCAGTCTGTTTGTTTGGATGTTTCTCTCTCGAATGATTCCCCGAATATTTCGTTTATATCTCACCGATAAATCAAGTCTCTTAACAAGTCTCTTGGGTGTTTGTTTCTTTGTCTGGTTCATCGGAGTTTCAGCTATATCGATGATAACAATCCAAAAAAAGCAAAATGAATTCAATTACACAAACAAAACGATATCAACAACTATATCATTAGAGCCAAGAAATACAGAGACTGCTGGAGATATAAAGCAACTTGGTACAATAGCATTAGCTAAAACAGAAAATCTTTGTTCTTTACAGCAGGATTGAAATGGACAACCAAGAAAATCTTTGTTAAGTGTAAACTTACACTTATCACATTATTTGCAACATCCTTCATTTCACTTTTTGTATGTTATTTTTTTCAATATAATTTTTCTTAATAGATATTCCCTGATCTTGCTCCTATGAAATGGAAAACAAAAAATAAAGATATTTACATCGTAAATTAGAAAAAAAAAAATTTTAACTTTCTCAGGGTTGTTTCCAATTTGGAGATTCAATAGGACGAGCTCTTCCTCTGGTTGTACCAATACTTCATAATGTGCCATTTAACATCACAATAATCTTAGCTTTTCTACGTTTCAGCTTTATTCCACTACTATATCCTGTGACAGCCAGTTGGATTGCTCAATTCTCATTTATGACGGCATTAAGTATCTCAGGAGGGATTTTAGCAACATCAGAAGCTTCAAGATTGACTCGTCTTGTACCAATAAACAATGAATATGCTCAGAGTAAAGCTTCCTCTTTAGGAATAAATTGTTTATTGGCCGGTAGTGCCATAGGATCTTTAATAGCTATACCAACAAGTCAATTAATATATTAGTATTTTAGCTTTGGGACTATTGATAAATCAGGAACAGTGTATATTATTAATATTACTATAATAAGTTTATAAAATGGAAACCTCTGATGCCTCAGCGCCACGTGCTGAGACTGCAGCACCTCAAAGTAAGTTTATGAAATGTTTCTTTTTGAAACTTTTTTTAAAATCCTTATCTACTATCTTTAATTATTATTTTAAAATAAATTTTTTTTTTAATTTTCTTTAAAATCGTTCTTTTTTTTTTCTTCCTATTTTCTATTTGAAATCTCTGTGTAAAGAATAATTTTTAATAAATAATTTTGTAAAATTATTTTATTAAAAAAATAAATATTAGGATCGTGGAAACAAACAATTATTCAAATCATTATGTTTCAAATGGCCATGAGATTTTTTTTTCCTAAGCAGCAACAACAAGCAAGACATCCAACAACTGGAGAATTAATACCACCTTTACAAAATGCCTTCGAACCATTAATGAGATATGTGAGAAAATTTAAATTTATTTATTATTTAAAATAAATTTATTATAATATATTAAATTTATTCTTAGGATCTCTATACATATATATCTACAAATAGTACATCATCCTTAGAAGAATTTATTGGTCAACAACCAATATGGTTTTTGGGAAATCAAATTTATAATTACGATAAAAAAAATACGGATCGTATATCAGGAGATATACCTTTAAAAATAATACCAGATATTAATGTTATTAATCAAATTTTATCCCAACATAATGTAGAGGTTCCTGATGAATCTTTGAATTTAAGTACAATATCAAAATCTGAAGCATTAATTTATGCTTTGACTGATAAAACTGCTCAAAATCGTAGAAGAGAATTACATAAAAGATGGACATTTTTACATCTTCATGCATTTGCAGTACCACATAAGGCTTACCAACATACAGCTATACCACTTACTGCTTCTGAAGCTGCTCATGCTATTGAACATATTGATTTTGAATCACTTGACTCAGAATCCATAATTGTTCCTAGTGGTAGTTGCTCATTAATTGAATATATGAAACCCATCAAAAATCAAGAATTACAAAGTCTATTAGGAGTTGATGATGACATGCCTGAAAATTACAATAAAAGTGAAGTAAGTCTGAAAAAAAGATATTTTTTCAATAAAAAAAAAAAAAAAAAATTATTTTTTAAATTATTTTTTAAATTTTTTTTTAAATTATTTCTTAAATTATTTTTTTTTTAATGTTTTTTTTTCATTTAATTTTTATTTTTTTTATGTAGAAAATTAAAGAATTACCTCATTGGAAAAATCATTTAGATATTCGTATACTTGTAGATAATTCACCTATGACTCCACAAGGACTTAAAGCACCACATATGCGTAAGACATATTAATTTAAAATTATTAATAATTAGGTTTCATGAAAATAAGACCTGATAAAGGTTTATATGAACCAATTATTCTTCCATCTGATATGTGGTTATTAGAAAGAAATTATATAATGTTAAATGAAACTTTAAAAGGATCACCTCTAAATTTAACATTGTCATTTAATTCATTAAATTCTATGTGGTGGACAATAAGATCTCAATTAAATGATGTTTGGAATCCAACTGAGGGTTCATTCTCAAATCCACTTGCTGCATTTCAATCACATTCTAAAAGAGAAACATTTATGATTAAGGTACTACTACAAATATTTAAAACAAAATTTTAATTTCAAAAACAATTTTTTTTTAGAGGATATTCTTAGATACAAATCCCTATGTATTAGCATTTTCTGGAGCATTCATGTTACTACATACATTATTTTCAATGTTAGCATTTAAAAATGGTAAATTAAAATAAAATTAAATTCTTGTAGAAATACAATTTTGGCATCGTAATGAATCAATGCAAGGATTATCAGCACTTTCAATATTATTTAGTTTTATATGTGAAGTTATAATTGCATTATATCTTTATGATTCTGAAGAAACATCATTTTTAATATTATTTGAAATAACTCTTGGTCTTGGTAAGTGAAAAAAAAAAAAAATAATTATTTTTTTTTTTTAGCTATATCTGCTTGGAAAGTAACAAAAGCAGTTAAAATTAAATTTACATGGAAAAATTATCCATATATTTATTTTGAAGATAAGAAAGTAAATAAATTTTTTTTAATAAAAGTTTTTTTATTTAGGATTATGAAGAATCAGAAACAAAAAAATATGATAAAGTTGCGATTAAATTCATGAGCATAACTTTATTACCTTGTATGATTGGTTATGCAATTTATGCTCTTAAATATAAAAAATTTAAGTCATGGTATTCATATACAATATCAACTTTAGCTGGTACTGTTTACACATTTGGTGAGCTGTTTTTTAATTTTAAAATAATTATCAGGTTTCATCATGATGACACCTCAATTATATATTAATTATAAATTAAAATCTGTTGATCATTTGCCATGGAGAGCTTTTACTTACAAGTAAATCTTTAAAAAAGAATTTTTTTTTCTTTCAGGGCATTAAATACTTTTGTTGATGACATTGCTGCTTTTATTATTGATATGCCATGGATGCATAGACTTGCTTGTTTTAGAGATGGTGAGTTTTTTTTTTTTTTTTTTTTTTTTTTTTTTTTTTTTTTTTTTTTTTTTTTTTTTTTTTTTTTTTTTTTTTTTTTTTTTTTTTTTTTTTTTTTGTTCTTTCAATTCAAGATCAATCAATTGAAAAGATTGGGGAGGTCACAACATTAAAAGATTTTTATTATAAATCAAATTTACGTCAGAGAGTGCATACAGAGGCATTAGAAAAAAATGAATAATCCTCTTTTTTTTTTTTTTCTCTAAAACAAAAAATAAAATTATAATTATTTTTTTGAATAACATAGTGCTCATAATTACACCTTTTTAATTTTGAGTTTGTTTTAAATTTTCATGATATTCGGATAAAATGAGTTTTCCCAACCCACG
>JAPYZD010001489.1:0-72908 GCA_030522725.1 Ichneumoninae sp. B BG-2022a
TTGTATCGTTCCAATTTTATCAAATGGCACTCCCTTTCGGGAGGCCAATAAAAGTGGCTCCAATTTCAGTACATTAAGATTACATTAGCCACGATATATCGACGGGGATATTTCTTAATATTATGCTTTAAAGAAGCATTACAAAAACTTGTCACCAAAAAGTATTGTAAGCATATATTTATTTGTTAGAATAGATTATCACATGAAAAGAATAAAAATCAGAATACTTAAATTAAGGATGCACTTGAAAAAATATAACCAGAAATTGAAATTATAAAATAAAGAAAAATATCATGACTGAAAAGTAAATGAAATAATAAAAAGAAAATATTGAAAATAAGAAATTTAAAATTGGTTAAAGAAATTTATTAATATAGTATAAACTAAAAAAGTTATTAAAATATAAAATATTGAAATAATAAAATGAAAATGGTTAATAAAATGAAATATATTCTAATAATGAATCAAAGAAAATATTCAAGAAATAAAATTAAAAAAATTATTAAAGAAAATTATAAAAATTAAAAAATAAAAATACAAATAAAAAAAAATAAAAACTATATTGAAATGATAAATATAAAATATATATGGGACATGCTTTAAAGTGAAAAAAAAAATACAAATAAAAAAAAAATAAAAACTATATTAAAATGATAAATATAAAATATATATGGGACATGCTTTAAAGTGAAAAAAAAAAATATCTGTAAATCAAAAATGAAAATATGGGTGAATTGTTTTTTCATAAAAATGAAAACATTTTTTACGCTTTTTTCTCAGTTTACTTTTTTGTTTGTGACTCTGTTTCCGGAAGGCTAATATATTTTAAACCTTTAAATGTAAAGATTGAAGAAGCCAGAAACTTTGATGGGCTGAGTATATTAAAAAAAAATTAAAAAAATATTATTTTGATAAGAATTAATAAAATAAAAAATAAAATATTTAATATTTCAACAAAAAAATATTAAATAAAAAAAAATATTTCATGAAAAAAAAAATTTTAGTTGAATTGCCCTCTTAAGGGACAAGACTCTAGGCGCGGAGAAAATTTTCCTTCGCCAAATTCCCTTCAAAAATAAAAATAAATTTTAATAAACAAAGAGCAAATCATTTGCTACATTAAAATTATTTTTTATTGAGGCAGCTTGTTTTTTTTTTTCTTGGAAAACAAGCGAAATCAACCAAGGTGATACTCTTAAAGGGTTTAGGGTTTCACACAATGTCCTGTAAGAACATCGTCCAACTTCAGATAATTTAAGCTATCATTCAGATCTAAAAATCTGAAGCGCAAAAATAATTGAAGTGAGTATAAAAAGTAAATCGAACTTATTTAAATCAGAGACGACGTCTCTACACATGTTGTTTATGTAGTATCAAATAATAACAAGATTATCATTATTTGATAACTACCGGACCGGCAATGTGCCTTAAATAAATTAATTTCTATGAAACCAAGAATAGTAAGATTCATATTTAATTTTTATATTTAAAGAAACGTAATAAAATTTTCTCTGATGAAGGATGGCATGTTCTTTATGCTGACAAAGTTAATGAAAATATTTCATCGTTATTAGAAACTGAAGAGTCTGAAGATATTGATGATATTATAACTCAAAAAAATAATAATATTAATAAAGATACAAAGGTAATTTTTTTTAAAAAAAAAAAAAAAAAAAATTAAAGAAAAATCATCCTATAAATGAATATTATAATATTAAATATTTTCTGGATTTATATCTATATTTTTTAAATTTATTTAAGGTAATGTTCTTTTATTTATATTTTTTTTTTTAATATTTATTTTTTTTTTTTAATATTTATTTATATTTTTTTTTTTAATATTTATTAATATTTTTATTTTTATATTTATTAATATTTTTATTTCTTTAGAATATAAATCTTTTAATATTTTCAAGTATATTTGGTATTCTAATTATAATAATAATACTCAAAATTGGTGAAGAAACTTATAATTCGAAATTTGATACAGAAATAATATCAGTGAGATATTTATGCAATATCAAATATATTAGATTGATTATTATGAAATATTAAATATCTCAAGATTGGCAACACAACGTGAAATTGAAAAAAAATATAGAATTTTATCTAAAGATTGGTAGAATTATTATTTTTTCTGATAGATTATAGGCATCCAGATCGTAATCCAGATTGTAAAAATTGTATTGATAATTTTCTAGTAAGTTTTTTTAAAAAACAAATTTTTTGTAATTAAGAAATTATCTGAAGCTTATTCTGTATTATCAAATACTAAAAGTCGTTCAGTTTATGATAATAAAAATATTAAATATAAACCAATAAATTCAATTGCTATAGAATTAAATTCTGAAAACTATAAAAAGTAATGGAAAAAATATCTTAAGTTTTTTTAGAATTTTAAAATCAAAAGAAATATGGATTTTACAAGCATATTCAGATAATGAGAATCTTTGTCAATATATAGCACCATTTTGGGAAGATACAGGTTAGCGATTTTTTATAATTTTTTTTTTTTAATTTTCAGTTATAAGTTTTAAGGAAATAATAAATTTCGGGCGTATAAACAAAAATAATAAGGAAATAATTAAGGCATTACCAATTAAAATACGTTTATATCCAACAATAATATTATTATCAAATTTACATCACCCGATTGTATGTTTATTAAATAATTAAAATATTTAAGATTTATCGGAATATTATGAATTTAAATTCTCAACGTTTAAAAGATTGGATAAATATAAATTTTCCGAATTCTTATAATGAATTTAATAATTTAGGTATTTTAAATATTTTATTTATTCGACAGAATATTTAAATAAATTTATAAATAATAATAAATCAATTAAACCAAAAGTTTTGCTTAATACTCCCAATAGTTTTATTCCTTTATCAATTAGAGTACGATTGCAAAATTATAATGCTTTATTTAATTTTGCACATATAATGAGTTCTAACATTAAAATCGATAAATTATATTGTCAAAAATCGGATATTAATATATGCTTTATTCTTCATGATTATGTAAGAAATAAAAAAAATTATAAAAAAAAAAATTTTTTAAAATATTTTTAACAGAATGGGACATGGATAAAATCGTGGGATATAAATACAGCAGAGATTCTAGATTTAGAAGATTCTTTAAATTTAATTTTTGAAGATTTAAAAAAAGTTAGAAAAAAAAGAATTAATTATATATAGATATCTATACCTTGGCTTAATGAAGATACAGCTGATATTTTATGCAAAAGTCCCAATAAAGAGTATGTATGATATATAAAAAAAATTTTATTCATTAGAGTCATTTGCATTGGTTATGTAATGTATAATAATAATAATCAATTTAAAATAATAAATGAATTAAATTCAGTATCGGCTTTAACTCGTATTCGAAATATAATTATGCATATTACTGAACGTGTTGCTGAAGCTGGACGCACTCTTACAGGAGTTTATGAATATAATAATAAATTACAAAAATTATTATCTAAAAATAATTGTATTCAACCTGTAAATAATTTTAAAAAAAAAAAAAATCAGGTCAAAATAATGCCTCCAAAATATGTATTTCCAAATACTTCTTTAAGATATTTATTCTCTAAATTTTCTTCTTATATATCTTGTCATGCATTTTGGGACAAAATTCCAAGAGATACTAAAATTATATTTTATAAAAGATCTTCTAATAAAATTGTTTTAATTAAATCAAAAAATATTTCGCTTGATCAATTTGATTATGTAAGATTTCAAAATTTATATCTTCCTTAGTCAAATTTTAATTGGGAAAATTTTATCAAACCATTTGGAGGAAATCGTGATATAGCTGATATTAATTTAATTCAGATTCCAAATTATTTTGGAACATCAAATGATGCTATTTTCTTATCATGCTTAAAATCTCCTACCTGGTTACAATCATTTGCATCGATTATATTTTATGCTGCTACTATAGAAGTAAAAAAATTTTTATTTTTTATTTTTTTTTTAATTTTTTTTTTTTTATTTTTTTTTTTTTTAGATAATCATAAAGGATATAATTGAGAAATTTATTTCTAAAGCAATGAAATTTCTTACATTAAAATTTTTCTAATTGCAACTTTTTTATTAATTTAATTTGTTTTGCCATATCTCAGATTTTCTAATTTGAAGATTTTGATTATTATGAATCCGAATTAATTGTAAGTTTTATTTTTCAGATATTATTCAGGTTATTATATTTCGAGTGAGTAAAAAATATGTAATGTTTAAAAAAAGTTTTTTTTTTCTTTTTTTTGTGATATTTTTTTTTTTTAATGAAAAAAAATAGGAGGATTAAGCAAAGAACCTTTTTTTTTTTTGAAAAATATGCAAAATAAAAATTATCATAAAAGTCTTTTTTTTTTTAAAGTGTATATTAACTTATAAGTCGCATTAGATGTATATTTTGGGTTTTATTTAAAAAAAATGTTTCATAAATTTTCTAAAATAATAAATCGTTTATTTTTTATCTGGGAGATCTTTGAGTAATTTACATGCACCATTCAAATTATGATACATAAGTTCTTCTTGTAAGCAAATGCCAGTATATGGTTTTAATTTATATACATCAGGTGCATCACAATATCGACATTGAAACCCTCCATGAAGTTTGCTTTCGCAGTCTTGTTTACTTTTATTATGTTGTAAACATAATGCTTGATCGTGAGCACTGGGTATTGTCACGTTATACTCAGAAACAGGTTCAAAAAAAGTTGCAGGGGTCAATGAACAGCCTAGAGTTTTTAATATTTTCAACATACATGCACCGGATCCAAATTTTTCCTTCCACGGGTCTTCAAACGGACACCAGTCACATTTCATACCATCAGTAGTTGTTGCTGATGTGCATGTATTAGGGGTCTCATGCAACATGCAATCAACTGCGTTTTGTGTATTCTTGCCATTTAAAACGCCCCCCACACCAAGAACTGATGCTTGTAAGAAATTTTTGCAATAAGTGCCCCAGCCAAATGTTAAGCATACAATGCTCCATATTTCTGGTAAATCTGAATGTGCAAGAGGAAATACAAAACTCAATGTCAGAGCAATATTTAAATATTTCATTATGAATGTCTCACTAATATTATTGTAGTCACTAATCTAATACAAACACAATATTAAAAGAAAATCATACATAATTAGAAATTTTATTTCCTTTCAATCTCATATATTTTGAACTTAACTCAATAAAAAATTTCCTTAATGCATTTATGTTTTTTAATAATAATAACAAAAATGCAATTAAAAAAATTTTGATAAAAAAAACTTAAAAAAAAAAAAATTAGTTAAAATACAAATAATTACAAATTATGCTTTTTTTTTTAAAAATTAGTTTATCTAAAATTGTAAAGTTTTATTTAATAATTAATTTATATTAAAAAGATTGTAATTTTCTGATTTAATTAATTAAAAAAATAAACATACTGAAATTTATTAATTTTTGAAAAATTTGCAACACATAAAAATATATGTCTAAAAACAAAAATAAAAAAATAAAAAAATGATTACCTATCAAAATCGGTTAATTGTTTGTTAATTTGAATTTGATTAATAAATATATTAATTATTTCATAATTAATGATATTATGTATCATTAATGTATAAAGTATAATTGATATATCTTTTAAATTTCCATTAAGATTATATAGAATAGATGTTTCTTCAGGAAATTTCTTTTTTATTAATTTATAATTTAAAATAATAATATTTTCAATAATTTCAGCAACTTTTTTATTATACATACCAGCCTTGAAATAAATAAATCTTAATAACTTACGAAAATCAAACCGTCAGCTAATAAAGCAATTTCATGTAAAGGTATAATAATAAAATATTCTTTATTTAAATTATTTTGAACATCATTAATCCAAATTAAACTATTTTTAATTAAATCTTCTGTTAATTGATTAAATAAATCTTCTTTAACTAAAAAAAAAAACATTATTATAAAAAATATTATTATAAAAAACATTATTATAAAAAACATTATTATAAAAAATATTTTTATAAAAATATTTTTATTTATTTACCTTGGAAATAAGGTAGGTTCAATAAAATTGATAAAAAATACCATTGACGACGAAAAGGAGTATCTTTAAAATTTTTTCCCTAATTTTTTTTTTAAATATTTTTTATTATACCTTTATATAAGGAGGTGGATTTGCATAATTTTTATCATAATATCTTATAAAATTAATTATTATTTTATTGAGGACTTTTATATATAATTCACTTTTATTATAATTTGCAAGATATGGTAATATATATGGTAATAATTGAGCTTTTATTCTCATTCCATTCTTACTATTTATAAGTCTAATAAAAAATTTTGTTTAACTTTATTCGTACAAATTTAATGCATTATCTTGTAAAAATTGATTATAACTATTATTATATATAAGAGCCCCAACAACACCAATTATATACATAATATCTGTATGATTAGGATTATTTTTCATTTTCTATTGAAATATAAAAAACTTAATATCTTACATCTTTAATACAAATACTAATAAATTCATTTAAATTATATCCTCCTATTTTTTTATTGAATTTTGGTTCAGGACAATAATCAGTAAATTTGATACGTTGAGATGTTTCATGTTCTTTTTCATATTTTTCCATACTAAATTTACCGATGCCATATTTCAGACTTACTTTACAGGATAAGCTGTATTCATTGTAGGAAATAATTTTTTTTTGGTATTATTTTTATTATTATACAATTTTGCTAAATTAATAATCTTTTTTTTTTAATATATTTAAAACAAACCTTAATTAATTCAAATAAATTATATGGCGATAATTCTGTTAAAAATGTATTATCTAATCTTAAAGGTAAATTTAATTCTTTTAATAATTCTGTGTTTATTTCTGGAACCTAATAAGAGATGTTTATTCAAAAATAATCTACATGTTTTGACCAAACAGCTTCAGGTTCTTGTAATCTAATCTCTAAACTTGAGACAATTGAATGTGCAAGTGATGGATTTTTCGGTAGAACTGTATTAGAATATAATAATAATAAAGCTTCCTGATAAAATTTAAATATAAAATAATCGTTTTTTTAAAAAAAATTTAAAAAAAAATATTTTTTTTTAAAAACTAATCTAACCTCTGGTTCTAATAATCGATTTAAACTAAGTAAAGGTTCAATATTTTGACGTAATTTGTTTAATGTTAGATTATGTATTGGAGTATTTTTTAAATTAAAAAAACTAGGAATTTGTTTAATACGTATAAAATTTATTGATTGAAATATATCAATTTTTGAAATTATTGAAGATATTCTCATATGTCACAGTATTGCTGCCTGATCGGGGGTTATAAATGGATTTGCAATTTCTTCTGAACCCTCTTCAGGAGAAACCATAATAACCTTATTTTTTTCAATTTAAAAGATTCAACTTACTGCTGTTCCTTTTGCAACTACTAATCCCAAATATCTTGTCTTATCCGAAAGTACATAAGGATCATTTGGATCTAAGACATCATTTTGAGTTTATTTATTTTACCTCTCAATGTCTCAATAGTACCATCCAAAACAAGATCAACAACACTGTCTTGACCTCTTAGGGTTCCAATCACTGACAAATTTTTTAAAATAATTTTATTAAAAAAAATAAATTGATTTAAAAAAAAAAAAATTGAAAAAAAAATAAAATTTAAAAAAAAAAAATAAATTTAAAAAAAAAAAATAAAATTTAAAAAAAAAAAATAAAAAAAAATTTTGATAATATTATTTACAAATTCGCACCTTCTCGACCACCTACTAAACGAACACGAACTTTTTTATTTAGAAATTTATTTAGCTCGCTTGTAATCGATTTTTGAATCTCTTTACTCGCCATTTAATCTGTTGGCGGTTATAGGAACAGGTTTTCAGGCAATTAAAATATAATATTAAAATAAAGTCAAAAGGAACATGATCAAAAGATCTTTCCCTCCTAAACTCGTTGCAATAGCCAAGCAAGTTGACCATGGCTTTTGTTTTCATAATAAACTGATATAGGCCTCTCATTAAAAATTATGCGAAATCCTACGCAAAATATATATATTTTAAAATAACATACGAGCTGATGACTCTGCTTGTTTTAAAAAAAGATTTGAATATATTTCTCCTTCTCTATAAGCAGTAGGGTTACCTTCGACTGCCCAGGGTCTTTATAAAATTTGATATTATTTTCACATACCGTCTAAGATCATTAGATGGACGACCACAGCTTTCACGGCAAAACAAAAAACCACCTTTTTTTACCCATTTTACACAACGTTTTATGAAAGCTTCAGTCTGAAAAAAAAAAAAATTTTTTAAAAAAAAAAAAAAAAAATTTTTTAAAAAAAAAAAAAAAAATTTTTTAAAAAAAAAAAAAAAATTCTTTTTTTTACCTCATCATCATTTAAATACATTAATAGCCAATTCCAGAAAAGAAAATCGATTGATTCATCAGAAAAATTTAAAGTTGTTGCATCAGCACAAATAAATTCATCATTTGGACGTTCTTGAATAGAATGTGAAATTCTATTAGCATCAATGTAATCCTGGATGAAATCTACAGCTATTAATTTTTTGCATAGAGGCATTAACCAAGGCGTCAAACGACCTATTCCCGCTCCAAGCTCCAAAAATAAATCAACTTGATGACCCCTGAGAACAGAGGATACCCAAATAAAGATCTCATTTCTATCACTTTCAATAAAATGACGATTTACATCTGGCTTTAGCATCATGCCAGAAAAAGTTGAGCCAAATGCTTCTCGTGCATGTTCCCAATAACGCTTGAAATTATCTCGATTGCGCTCTGAATTTTCTACACTATGTATTTGTTCATCACGTGCGGGAGTCAAACAACTATCTGCACCTGAAGCTGTAGATGCTGTTGGTGATAAGGGAATAAGAAAATTCTCGTCGTCGCGACCTTTTGGCTTTTCGGCGACTAAATAGAAATTTTTATTCTCGGGCTCAACATCGGTAAAAATCATCACAACTAATAAAACATGTGTCACCCTTTAGTTGGGTCAGAAGCCCATTGATCAGCTTTGACGTAGCTGTTATAATAAGTGAACCTGAAACTGATTATACATGCCTGATAACGAACCTAGAAAAAAGCGCAAAAAGGAACCGATACCACTTTGCCTGACTCCAATGATGCACAAGCCCTCTTAAAGTATTCGGCAATCACATTTGCACTCACCGCAACACTTTGTTCAAACTTGGGTAAAAAATTTTTTGAGGAGAGTTTTCTTTTTTTCTAATTAATAATGTTATGGTGAGGGGTGCAATAATGTTGCAAATAATAATCTTACTGAAAATAAAAAATTGCGGCTCCGAAAATTCCGCAATATTTATTTATGAGTCCGGTACTTTGAAGAAAATAAATATCAATGGAGCGACCAGCTCTAGTGGATGCGAAAAACCTGAACTTTAGTTATTTTATCGGATTTTACATACTTGACACCATGACAACAAGATATGTGATTCTGATGACCCGAAACTCCGTAATCATCGAATGTAATGATCTGAAAATATGCGCAGACTTTTGCGGTGCTTACATCAGAAACTCCATATTTTTGAACAAATTTTTCAACCTCTTGTGAAACAACTTTCACATCCCAAAAAAGAAAATCATCAGGCAATTCATTTTGATTATCAATAATATCGATATTATTTGCTTGTATACCGTAAACATTAACAAGCGCTTTTATGAGTTCCTTTTTACGTACATGACCCATACCATCATGATTTCCTTAATAGTGAGAGTTTTTATTTGAGAGCACTTTTACCAGTAGAGAGACAAAGAACACAAATACGAGCACCTTTTAAATTTTGCAATGATGATTGACTCAATTGGAGATAATTCTTAGTGTTTGACAAGAAATTCAATGTTGGTGAGAAAAATAAAGTTTCATCGTCTGGATGAGCTATAATTAATCCAACAATTTTCATCAGGACCAAATTAATATGTGCCTATAGTTATGAAGTAAATTGATTCCACCAACGATTCATACGTTGTAAAATAGAATCTGATTCAACCAAATTTTCTGACATTTCCTTTAAATTTCCTTGCGTTCGTTTTAACGTTTCTTTTTGTGTATTAAGATTAAATAAAATCTGATCACCTGATATTTTTATTTATATTTTTTTTCCTACCGAGTGATTCAGTTTCTTGCGCCATTTTTTTTGCTTCTTCAAGTTGTCTTGTCCCACGTTCACCTTTTTCCATGGCTAATATACCTTTCTCTCGAAAGACATCTCCTTTTGATGATTCATTTTTGAATAGAATTTCTCTTTCGAGATTGTCGTATAAATTTCTTAAGAAAAATATTAAATTCAATTTTGATACCTGCACAATTCTAATTTTTTAATTGCTTCTATTCGTTTTGATGTATCAAGAAGAGATGTGGAAGTACGTATAGTATGCTCAATACTAGATAAATAATCTAACAAAAAAAAAAAATTTTTTTTTTTGAACAAACATTTTAATTCAATAAGATTTTTTTTTTTATCTTCTGAAGAATTTTTTATAATCAAAATTATACGATCAAATTCTAAAAAATATTCTTCTAACATACTGTTGTACCTACATGCCTATAGGAAGTAAATTTTTAAATAAGTTTATTTTTTTTCGAGCAATTAATACAATTAATAATAAATTAACAAAGACCCATATAGAAGATGGTGTTATGAATATATTGAGTCATTATACAACTTCACCAATATCAAATTTACAACTTAATTCGAGATTATACTTACTTGAAACTGTAACAGGACATGAGGTTCCAAATACAGGATTTTTTGAAGATCAAAAAGAGCAATATAAATTTCCTCCTAGAAAATTATGGGATTGTTTAGATACAATGGAATATCTATGCGATGTAAATTTTTATTTCGAATTTTTTTTTTTTTTTAGGTTGAAAAACTTTTTGATGTTGAAATTCCAGATGAAGCTAGTTTGAAAATAGAAAAACCAGAGGTATTCCTTCAAAAAGAAAAATTGATTTTTTAAAAAAAAAAAGTTGATTTTTTTAAAAAAAAATTAATTTTATAAAATTTTTTTTTCAGGATGCTGTTGACGCTATTATGCAAGAATTAATCAAAAAGGGGCGTTTAAATTAAATTCTAAAAAATGAAGAAAAAAAAAACTCATTCACGTCAAATTTTTTTTTAAATGTTGAAAAAAAAAATTGTTTATAATATTTTTGTTCATAAGGGTTTTTTTTTTATTAATAAAAAAAATTTTATGTTATGGTCTATTATAAAATATTGATTTAAAAATAATCATAAATATTGTAGTTTATTACAAAAACAATCATGGATCTCTTGATTTTTTTTCAAACAAATATTATTACAATATCTTGCAAATTTACAATTATTACAAATAATAGCTTGTCTTTTTTTAAGACGATCCGAACAATTCTTGCCACAATAATTACAACGAGCATATTCTTGAAATTTATTTGAAACAGTTTTATAAGAAATTAAATTTCGTGCTCTACAATCAGTTAAAGATGGTATCAACTTTAATTCATTTACATATTCAGAATAATCAAGAATATTTATAGCAATATAATTGATTGATTTATTCATATTTTTCAATGCAATAATTCCTGGACTATTACAATCTTCTAAAAAACCCCAAGATTTTTTTTTTTTTTTTTCAGAAAATAATTCTTCATTAACTTCTTCCTTAAAAAAATGCTGATGATGTTTATCACAAGAGTGTGCAAGTCTAATCAAAAAATTAGAACAAAGGATAGCAAGTCGTTTTCCAACAGTAACACCTCCATTATTATCTTTACTATTTTCATTTGATGACATAACAGCATTCGACGAATTACCCATGCTTTTTCGACGATTAGAAAATGGTAGGAATGATTTACGTAAATCATTATTTCTAGATATAGTGTCGTTTCCAGCAGCAGAAATAGTTGAAGATTGATCAAAATATGTATCTCGGAAAATTTGAGTCATTCGCTCTAATGTACGCAAAATTGCTGAACAACAATCTAGAGAGCATGATATAGCTTTAAATAAATTTGAGCTCTGTATTATGATTTCAGTTAAGGGAATAGCACTAGTAAGAAGAAATGTCTCACATTCAATCGCTCTTGAAAAATAATAATAAATAATTGAAAATTTATTTACTATATCTTCTATTGCTGTTATATCAACAAATAAAGAACCAAAAATAAATTGCTCTAAAGACTGTGGTAAATCACGAAATATTAATATACGTAAAGGAGTTGAAAATTCTATTGAAACTCCCGTGGATTCTTCTTTCAAATTGTCCCAAATTTTTGTTGTCCCATTAGATGTTGCATAATTTGAATATAAATTATTATTTGAATTTAATATTGGTGAGACAGTTAATTGTGAAAACTCTGATGGAATATTATTGACAAAATTTGAAGTATCTGATGAACCTAACACGGGTATTAGAGATTGGGACATATTTGTGTTGTTATTGTTACGTCGCTCGCTACTTGAAGAAGCGGCGGCTGCTGCACATAAAGCTTTCTTTATATGAATCTCAGATTCTTCTTCAGAGTTTTGTTTGCTTAATATTCGATCAGGGGACAGGATTTCACTACAATTATTCTTATCGTCTTCCTCACTGTCGTCCTCATTGTCGTTGCCATTCTCATATTCCCCAGTGTCGTTTACCCTATTGTCATTGCCATTGTCGTTAACCCTATTGTCGTTGCCATTGTCGTTAACCCTATCGTCGTTCCCATTGTCGTATATCCCATTGTCGTTTACCCTATTGTCGTTGCCATTGTCGTTCCCATTGTCGTCTGTCCCATTGTCGTTTACCCTATTGTCGTTGCCATTGTCGTTCCTATTGTCTTGCCCTATTGTCGTTTACCCTATTGTCGTTTACCCTATTGTCGTTGCCATTGTCGTTCCCATTGTCGTATATCCCATTGTCGTATATCCCATTGTCGTTGCCAATGTCGCTATCGCTGTCACCAATGTCGTCATTGCCATTACCAATACCGTCGTTTCCGTTGCCGTGAGTGTTCTTCTGAAAAGAACCAATTTGTTGACCAAGACGAGTATATGTTTTGTCTACTTCGTTTGGACCGACATCAGTATCTATATGAAGCTTAAAACTAAGATGCTGCTGCTCTGATTGATTAAAATTTTTTGCATGAAAAGCTAATGTTTCAATTACAAATTTAGCCAACGCATCAGAGAATGAGCGATCAAGAGAAACGAAAATTGCAAAGTCAATCGAAGCTTCTGCAAAAAGAGTTCCTATTATTTTCAGAAATGCTAAAACTGTGATCTGGTATTTATTAATTGAGATCTGTTCTTGATCATCAATTAATTGAGGATTTGAAAATCTTTCTTTCAAATCTTGTGATACTTTTAACATAAATATAACTCCCGTCCGACATAAATCCTTATCTAATAAAAATAAATATCCCAATAAAACTCTGACAGAAACATTGTTCCATAATTTTTCAACTAATTGACATATAATTTCGTAGTCTTTTTCAGTATGTGATTCCTTTATTGTATGCATCAAATGATAATAGGCTATTTCTAATGACTCTATACATAATCTACCACCGTTACTTGAGTCTCTTAAAATTTTGTGAAAACGAAATTTTTCTGTATTGTTGTAGGGCGGAACACTTGGAGGTTCATCGTGACTTAAATTTGATATGCGAGAGCTACTTTTCCAAAAACTCTTAATTATCCTAACCAAAAATCCATTTTGACTTCTTCTCTTATGGTGCTGTTGCGGAGAAAAACTGCGACATTTACGGTGATTTCTTGATTTACCCCAACATAAGCAACGAGAGCCTTTTCCACTATTACTATTGCTGGCTGTATGGCCCGAAACTTTCGGCCAGTCGCCAGCGGACATCTGCAGGCCACGCCGTTCTCTGGTTTGATGTTTTTTTATTTCATAGCGATTATCAGCGTTGTTTCTCGGAAATAACGTATGTAACGGCTGCTGCTGCCCTATACTTATTTTTAGGCCATCGGGGTTGCGGCCATTGAACATGACATAAAAAATTTAACCAGATCTCGCTGGCCAATTGAGACATGTGACGATTGATGTTAATCAAAGATTTTTTTCATTGACGCGCTAACGTCCCATATAAGATCGCGCCGCTGTAGTTTAGATACTGTGCCTAATAAAGAAGTGGAATGTCTGAACTGGCGGCTCCCGCACCCCAAGAAAAGTCAACAAAAAAAAAACAAAAATTTCGAAAAGACAAACCCTGGGATACTCCTGATGTGGATAAATGGGCGATTCCAAAATTTGTCGCCGTAGGAATTTTAAGTTCTGACCTATTCGTCTATTATAGGAGGATTATTCTAGTGGACTAATTGAAGAAAGCTCCTTTGCCACATTGTTCCCCCAATATCGTGAAAAATATCTCCAGCAAGTTTGGCCAGATGTTAAGAGGTTTGCAATATAATATTTAAAATTATTTTTAGAGCATTAGCAGAATATCATATATTGCCAGAATTAGATTTAGTAGAAGGTTCTATGACAGTCCGTACTACACGTAAAACGATAGATCCTTTCATTATAATGAAAGCAAGAGATTTAATTAAGTTACTTGCTCGATCAGTACCACTACCTCAAGCAATCAAAATTCTACAAGGTCAGAATTTATAAAATAAATTATTACACAGACGATGTTTCATGTGATATTATAAAGATTAGTGGTATTACTAGGAATAAGGTAAGAAAATGAATCTATGAATATTTCAATCAGGAAAGATTTGTACGTCGTCGACAACGTTTAGTTGGCCCAAATGGATCGACATTAAAGGCTATTGAATTATTGACAAATTGTTATATTCTAGTACAGGGTCAAACAGTTTGCGCTATGGGTAATTGGAAGGGTTTAAAACAGGTAAAAAAGAAATGTATAAAATTTTTTTAAGGTCAGAACAATTGTAGAAGATTGCATGAAAAACATGCATCCAGTTTATCATATTAAAGAACTTATGATTAAAAAAGAATTAGCTAAAGATGAAAATTTGAAAAATGTAAAAATAAAAAAAATTTTATTTTTTTTTAATAGGAAGTTTGGGACCGTTTTTTACCTCATTTTAAAAAACAATCATCACATCATCGTAAAAAAATTAAAATCGAAAAGAAAAAAAATAAATCCTTATTCCCCCCCGACCCAGTAAGATTATATAATTGTTATTTCATATCCTATAGACACCGAGAAAAGAAGATTTATTACTCGAAACTGGTGAATATTTTATTACTGAAGAAGAACGTCAAACTAAAAAACGTAAAGCAAAAGAAGAAAAAGCAATTAACAAAATGATAGAAAAAAAACAAAAACGTCTGAAAGAATTTGAAGCTCCACCTATAACTCGTAAAATTAAATAAATTTGTTTTTTTTTAAAACCGTTTTTGTACCTGGCACAGTGTGTATGGGTGCTAAGTGCGCACTAATTTTTCTTTTAAGTTTACAAATATTGGTGTATATTGATAGGGGAATAATTCCAGGTATATGAATTTATTAAATATATTGTTAGGATGCACTAATGATTTTGAAACTTTTATTAAAAAAAATGTAAATCCTAATAAATCAAGTTTTTTTTTCGGATTATTGCAAAGTTCTTTTATTGGTGGCGTTTCAGCAGGTTGTCCTTTATTTGCATATTTTTCTCATTATAAGAGTACCTCTTTTCTGATGTTTTCAGGAATGTTTTTGTGGTCTTTGGCAGGTGATTTAACTTTATTTATCAAATTTGCAGCTTTGCTTGCTGGGTTTTCATCTGGCTTAGACAGTTATGTGGCTCTCCTAGCTGCTAGAATTTTGAGTGGAATCGGAGAAGCTGCCTTAATTTCATTAGTTCCTCCATTTATATTACAGTCTATCACAGGTGCTAGTATTGGTAAGAACGATCATAAAATTTTTCAAATAATTATTATTAATATTATTTTTTCAGTAATTCTTGTTCCTGTTTTCAGTTATGAACATTGTTATTGTTACAATTATAATTAATTATTGCTATTATAATAAATTTCATAATTATGAGTCTTAGTATTATATATAATGATTATTATAATTTTTATTATTGATAGGTACTTGGATGGGCATATTTTGTGCAGTAATTCCTGTTGGCACTGCTATGGGATTTGTATATGGGCCTCTTATAGCTGCTACAACATTAAAATGGAAATTTGCATTCTTTATAGAAGTTAGTGTGCTTATTTCAAAATATTTTATATCAGGCTATTTTGGCTGTACCTTTTTTAATAATTTTGCTCTTCTATAGTCCTTTAGCCTTAAAACCTAATATACCTCAACCAGAATCGCCAATACGTACCTCATCATATACCAAAACCAATCTGTCAACAACAGAGTCGCTTCCGATTGAGTCTGATATCTCAGATATTTCAACGGAGAATAATTTACAAGATTCACACAAATCATCTGTAGAGATTAAGGAAAAAAAAAGTTTTTCGAAAAAAATTGTTGAACGAAAATCATCTCAAAATTCAAATGATATGCTAGAAATCCAGGACGATGGTAATCTATTTATATTTTTATTCCATTTTTTAGTTTCGACCACTCCAAAGTTACAAAAGCGAGAATCTCTCCCTCAAGAACAATCCAATAATAATGATGAGAATAAGAAAATCACGTTTCTTAATGATGTTAAAATTGTTCTTTCATCATCACCTTTTGTCTGGTTATCAGTTGTCTATGCATCATACTCCGCTGTTATTGTCGGTATACAGACCTTTGGTGCAGCATTTCTTCGAGGATTGAATTTTGTGGAAAATGATTATCTTGCCGGGATTTACATGGGAGTTGCTGTCGGTGTGGCAGGCTTGCTGGGCGGTTTGGCTGGGGGGGTTTTATCTGCGCAAGGCACAAAAAACGATACTTCCCAAGAACAGCAAGGGGATAATCAAACACCTGGAGTCATACAAAGAGAAAATATTCAAGGAGATACTATAGGCTCTCATGAAATCTTAGTGGTGCCGGGGGGAATATCTAAATCTGTTGAAGAAAAACAGCTGCTAATACTATTGAAAATGATGTTACCTGTAATAGTGATAAGCATTGTTATTCTCGTACTTGGAATTCCATCACCTTATTTCATTTTATTCATGATATTATACGGAATCGGAATGGCTGGTTTATTTATGACTCAATCAAGCATCAACATTGCAGTAATGTTGTGTGTTCCTGTCCCTCAAAGAAGTTGTGCCGTAGCGCTGGTGACTCTAATACTCCACATTTTTGGAGATGTACCATCGCCCCTTTTTATTGGCTTATTGAAAGATGCAATTGCACCATCTTATTGCTCCTCTGAAAATAATTCTATTAAAAATGAGACGCTCAATACAATGCCTTGTAAGAGCTCTACATTAAGAATTCAATTAACTCTTTTTTGCACTGTCATATGGCTACTTTGGATGGTTGTAGGCGTTACTATGGCTAGGAAAAAAGTTTTAGATGGCATCAAGAATAGAAATGCTCTTTGCGATGTTGTTAGCTGATTTTTTTTGTCAGCGTAAAACTATGCAAGGCTTTAATCAAAGCTCAGCATGCAAACCACAATCGCTTTTTATAGAATTTCGTTGTCGTGGCCATATTTATTCTGATAAGTGCCAACATCGTAGATCTCCTCATGATTCGATTCAAAGAAGGATTCATTCTCTCCAAGGCTTTCAGGCAAGCTAATGTCTTCTTTTGTCGATATTCTTATGGCAATGGCAATTCCTAATAACGAAATCATCGTCCCGATAATTATTCCGCCAATGATTGCCCAGATAAAAAGAGAGATACCTGACGATCCGTGTATTTTTTTGAAACTCTAGAAATCAAGTTTTGATCGCAATCACCTCTCTTGTCCCAAGGAGGTAGCTGTACTCGAATAGCATCTATCGCGTTACGTATAGCTGAATAAACATTGTGCATGCGCATGCTTACCTTTGGCGAATCCAACATGCTGTATATCTGACTTTATTGATGCGCGAAGTCTCTCAGCAAAGTAAGCTGTTATAGCGGGTCTGCTCCCTATAGCTAAATTTACTCCGGGACGCCAACTTAGAACACTTTCACCCCTATTTTCTTTGATGATGTTCAGTTACATACGTTTTGTGTTCAACGAGTAACAGCAATCCGTCATTGCAAGTCTAACGATAATAGTGACAAACTTTGCTGGCACTTCTCACCCCGATGCCCCTATCAAAGGAAATATATAAGACGATTATCACCAAGTTTGTTATTGAAGGGTAAGCTTATTCGTTACCAGGCTGACATACCACTCGTTAAGTAGTTGCGCCGCAGTTTGCTGCAGGTTCGTTGAAGCAACCTCGTTATCTGTCAACGTTGGAAGCAACAGGCCATACCGATGAGAGCAACCGCTGGTAAATTAATTTGAAGATGAGAAATTTACCTAATTGATAAAAATGCTCTTTGCCGTCTGAGCATCGGTGCTGACAAATTATTGGTTTTTAGATTGCCCATATAGGCTATGATTACCCACTCGTGTCTTATCTCTCAGCTCGATTAAACTTTCCTCAATCAAGTCAGCTTCGTGCGTTGTGAGTAAGCGATCGGAGTCGCAGATCCTGAGAAAAGAAATTCAATTTGCATTCACCTATACCATGTCACAACAAGACCTGCACGATTGCAATCATTAGGATTCTGCAGAAGTCATTGAATCCAGATATTTAAGATAACCTGGAATGGATTCGGGATATTTTTAGCGCTAGCAGTCAAAGTTTCTATAAGAAATATTGACAAAGTGAGAACAACGATTATATCATAGGCCCAAAACATTCCGGGCTTTCTTTGTATCGGTAGGGTTACGAAGTTTAAAAAAAAATTACGCAAAAGTGCACATGTGTACGCAGCAAGAAATCTGATACTCTACGAAGTGCCGTTTTGATGACTTTTTTATAAAATTCGCGGCGCTAAAATAAACCCACTCTATTATATTCTTATGCTCGAAAGAATAAGAAGTACCTGTCATACTCTGAAGCGCAATGCCATTCATGGCACTGGGGTATTCAGCATCATTAGCACATCTTAAAACTATACGCTTTGTTTCTACCAAGGCCGTCAGAGAAAAATTTGTGCAGCGAATGGGGAATGTTATCAAGATTGATAGTAATGACGAGGGTTCTTTGGAAGCAATAAATGGTAAGCGCACCTTGGAAAAGCACCGATATAGAGTTGTATTCTACAGGCTCTGATGAAGTTTGTGATAAAACCCCATGCATCCAGTATATAAAAAATGAAAATATGTCGCGTTATTGTGACTATAATCAAAAAGAGCAAATTGAATTTTTCTCGAAGACGTGGATCACAAATGAAACGTCATATCGCAATGAAGGCGGCTGCTCAGAAGTGCGTCCATTTCCACCTGTAGTTCAATCAAAGACAATGGAAATCAGTCGCATGCCGCTTTTGAAATCAACAAAAGAAAATCTTGAAAAATATTTCAATTTTTCCACCTTGACACCAATGCAATTAGTGATTATGAGCGGTTTATTGGGACGTCGCGATTTATTATTATGCGGACGTGCGGGTACTGGGAAATCCCTAGGAGGTCTCATCGGGCTGATAGACCTTGTTATGCATAAAGAATTTGAAAACAAAAAGTTGAAATTAAAGCCAATTACAAAAACAAATTCAACACTACCAGAGAAGAATGGCAACAGTTATAATAATAATAGTAATAATAAAAATACCAATCATTATAACAAACATAATAACAACTATAAGAATAATCATAATAATAATAATAATAACAATAATTATAAAGACACCAGTAGCAATCATACTAACTATCATAATAATAAAATAAACAATAACAATGATGATAATAATAATGACAGTAATAATGATGAAAAAAATAATAATAATAATAATAATAATAATAATAATAATTATGTCACACATGGGAATCTCTTTCTCATTTATATAGAAATTGTAGTGTATTATTAAGAGGCAATCCCGTAATGCTTCGATGTGGATCTGTTTCAGGTTCTGTAGACATGAATCGAGATATTGAGAAACTTACTAATTGTGATAGACCACATATATTATTCGCAACTGCGGGACGGATAATTGATCATGCTAGAAATACAAAAGGGTTTTTGAATAAATTAAAAGAAGTTGAATTTTTATTTATAGATGCAATGGATCGAATAATAGAGGATAATTTATCTTTAGAATATATTAAAGTTTTAAGAAAAATGATTTCTAAATATCATCAAACAATTTCTTTCTCAGATACATTTTCTGAGACACTTAAAAGAATTTTATTTAGAAGTTTAAAAACAAATTTTTTATTTATAAATTGTATTGAAAATTTTAATATTAATAATCGTTTTAATTTTAACCCTTGGTTGAATATTACATCAGAAGAAATTTTATTGCATGAAAAAAATTTATTTAATAATAATGAACTAATTTTACAGCATCCAAATATAGTACGTACTAAAATAAATAAAGATATTCCATTGACTTTACTAGCAGCATATGCGACAACAAGTCTTATGACAGAAAATAATAAAGTAGAGGATAATAAATTGGAAAATAATAAAGTAGAAGATAATAAATTGGAAAATAATAAATTGGAAAATAAAACAACTAAACATTTAAAATTAGAACATCAAAACTTATTAAAAAAATTAGATGATAATAAAATAATATGTAATGAAATTAGATTCAATATAAATAGAGAAATTAAAAATGGATTTGTTGATGTTTGGATACCAAGAAATACAGAAACAGCTTTAAGATCTTCAGCTTGTCCAATACCAGAAGACATTAATATATATACACATATATATCAGCCATTAGATTTTATGAAAATTTTATGCAACCTTTTAAATTCAACTTATCAAAATTTATCTGAATCAAGTTTATTTTCAAATAATTGCTCTGATTTTTTTATTTCAAAAAAAATTGTCGTTGTTTTTCCAACAGTACGTACAGTTGAATTTTTCGCGCTTTTATTAAAAAAATATTTAATACATCATTTAAAAAAAGAAAAACACAATATTTTTTGTGTTTTACATTCCGGTCTATCAAGTGAAGAGAGAAATAATGCTTCTCGTATATTTAATCAAGCAAACAATGGAGTAATGTTTGCAACCTCACTTGCAGCCGGAGCAAATTTAGGTCGGGTAGATACTGTTGTTCAAATAGGTATTAGTTATAAGATGGGAGGATTTATACAAAACTGCGGCATATGTAGTCAATCGTAAGTTCAATCTCACTATTTAAAATTCCAGCTCCGATTATCGAAAGCAAGCTATCTTCTTAGCGAATCCTTTAGAGTTAAGATGCATTGAAGATTTACTTGAGCGAATGGTGAATTTGCAGCGATTACCTCCCATAATTGAAAAACTCCTAAATAAACAAATACCAACCTGTCTGTTAGATGAGTTTACATCCTCGAAAGGAATAGATATACAGATACCGCATAATGCTCCTGTTTCTACGATTCTCTCAGCAACACAAAGTTCGTATAATGCGCTTTTAAGAAATCCATCTTCATGTATTGCAAGAGATCCTTTTGAGATATCGAGTCAAAAACCTGAAACTCGTTTTGCTGTATGGCATCAAGATCCTCAAATGTTAGCAGCTTGTCAGCTCATGTACAGAAGTCTGTTACATTTTTATATTGAACGAAGAACTGAACTTCGCATCAAGAAGTAAGGCTGCAATGTCAATATTCATATAAAAACAACTTTAAATATTATATCTATGATTTCAGAACTCAGGTGCCTGATATGCTTAATGATATCTTAAGATCTGCCGGCCTAAATACATCTCCTGCTATATCAGAAGCAGATGCAATACGTTTAGATGTTGCAGGTTCATCAGGTAACCTGCTGCGGCCTCAAAATTTATTGCAGAGCTGGCAACCGTAAAGAACTTCGATTTACAGAATTTGGAGCTGCTCGCTTCTTCAACCGAAGTGCATTGCTCATGACATCTGTTTTCAGAATCTGTCTTCCTCCTTTGAGTGGTACCAGCTATGTCGATGGTTTGTATTTTTCGAATTCAATGCCTTGCGGTTTTAGAATTTACTTGTCTACTCCCAATGTCAAAGATATCCATGTTTATGATTTGTTCTGTATGGCGCGAGATGGTTCATTATTTTTATCAATTTGAGCTTGACGACATCAGCGTATTGCTCTTTTTTTAAAGCAAATCATTGACTAACATGGAGGATTTTTTGTGGTGTCAGCATTATCGTAAATGTTTATAAACACCGAACGGTTAAGCAGGCTTAGTACAAGAGAACACGAGCTTATTGCACGTCTCTGTATGTTCCATTGCAAAGACTGGTGCATTGCAATTAAGTGATACGGAAGGCAAATCGGTGAACAATTTCTTTGAATCTGCAATAGTTTGATTTATGCTTTGTTCTTCTGTTGCATCAAAAATTGAATGCGTCGCTAAGCTTGCTTCGCTAGAGAGAGTTGAAAACGATTCTCCTTCTAAATTTTTCATTTTTTGAGACTTGATTGCACATTGTTCATTTTCAGGTCGCCCTATATGACTAACTGTCCTAGAAATTTTAATAAACTCTACAGGGATGTTTGATACAGATTTCTCGTCATTGAGATTCTTGTGTAACCAGCTAAGATCTGAGCACCACCAGCTTTGCACAGTAGGCGCACGACGTGCTGAGACACACTGTTGAACTAGTTTCCGCATCTGTGAATTTTTATTTGTAAGGAAATCAGGAGAAGTCGTATTTTTCTCTGTTGGGTGCGAAATTAAATTTGAAGATAGATAATCGATAGTTTCTTTTAATTTTTCTGATTTTTTTGTTGAGATAGTGCTCAATGGTTTGTCCATGTCTACTAATTCAAGAGCATCATGAATTACAACCAATAAATTCTCAAGTTGAGTTACTAAAAGAGAACTCCCGCCTGAGAATTCACATCCTAAAATCATTAAATTATTTAAAAAAGTCTTACCACTATCCCAACCAGATACCTCTTGTCTATATCCCATTAATTCAATATTTGAAAACTCAGCGCAATCATCTTTTAAACAATTTCTCAAACAGGAAAATCTTAATTCATCAATTAAACGTATACAAGGATTTGTAACGCCAGGATATTCTTGTTCTACTTTATTACACCAACTTAAAAAACTTTCGTCATTGCATTCTTTATCATATTCGTAGTAATTATTAATATTATTATTAAGATTAATATTTTTATTATTATTATTATTAATATTATTATTATTAATATTATTATTTTTATTATTATTATTATTAATATTATTATTTTTATTATGATTATTATTAATATTATTATTATTAATATTATTATTTTTATTATTATTATTAATATTATTATGATTTTCATTATTATCAATATTAAAATAATTCATACTATAAATATTTTTATCATTATTGATATTATTATCACAATTAGATTTTGCTAAGTTAATAAAACGACGTGTAAGCATACCACTCACAGTCAGAAGAATCTGAAAAAAAAAAATTAAATTTTTTTTTGACGTACGAGAAAATTATTTGCATTATTAGATTTATTACTGACAATATTACATTCAAGACCTGTTATTATTTCAGTAAATCTCCATATTGCATCCTAATTAAAATAAATATCAAAAAATGACTTACAAGACAATTAAATAATTCTGAATTTACAGAAGATGATTTAAGTAATATTGTATGAAATACTTGATGATAACAAATTGATAAATTTTGTATATTATCCCAGAATTTGCATTTTGTTATATAATTTATTCTATCATTTATTAAATTTTTAAAATAGTTTTTAATTTTAGAATTAAGGCGGGTATCTAATTTAGCCATCCATATAGAAGCTAATTGCATTATATTTGAATCTGATTCTAATTGTAATTCTGGTTGACAGAAAACTCCCGACCCACACAAAATTTTACATGCATCTGTATCTGATTTAGATATAAAAAAAAAAAAAAAAAATACCAGAGGAATATGGAAGTTTTTTTAATCCCGTAATCGATAAAAATTCATCAATATTATTATTATTATTATTATTATTATAAATATTTCTTTCATATTTATAATTTAAAAAATCAGTTTGTGTTCTTTTTGATTTAATAACATCATCTATTTTTATATCATTATTATCATGACAAATATGACAATAATTATTATTTTTGATTAAATTGTTAGATAATAAACATTCCGACTTTATTGATTTATTTTTTATAATTTTGTTTTGATTATGGGACACAAATTGATTAGAATTTAATCGATTTGGTTTCAATTGCGAGTTTAATGTTGTATTTAACTTTTGAATATTATTTATGTATCGACCAATTCGACAATTATGATTTAGCCATTCTGGTAAAAATCTCCAACCATTCATTTTTAAAAAAGGTTTTTGACAATTATCAATATGACAACTACTAGTTAAAGCTATACGTGGTTCAAACCAATCCCAATCATCGAATATTTTGCCTAGTAATGAATCCCAACCCATACAGAAATAATTACCGAATTGTAATCCGATTCTTTCAATGATAGGTCTGAAAATTAATAAAAAAATTTTTAATAATTACCTTCTATATTGATGACAAAAATCATAAACATAACCTTCAGCTATTTCAGTAAGTTTTCTTAAAGAAATTTTTGAGGGGACAAAAAAATCATTGGATTCTAAAGTATCAGAAAAATTATAATCTTTAGAATTTTTATCAGTTGTTGAACTTAATGTTTTTTTTATTTTTAATTCATTTATAATATTTTCACTATTATTTTCAATAGTTGAAGAAAAAATTAACCAGCGTGCTAATGACAACATAAAATCTTTTGGGGGTGAATATAAAGGAAAAATTAAATGATTTGGATCATTATATAAATTATTTTCTATATTATTTCGAGAAATTATCATTGGTAACTTTTCTAATGTTAGTAAGCCGGGTGGTAATTGATTTAAGTAATTATCATATATATTAGATATAGAAGAAGAATTAGAAGATGAAGAAGAAGAAGATATAGAAAAAGATGTAGAAGATAATTTAATTAGAAAACCAGCAATAATTAAACCGTAAAGCTCCCAAGTATAATTTTCATAATTTTTTTCAATTTTTTTATAAATTAAATCTACACCCAAATTATGACGGAAACGTAAACTATAAAAACGTTTTATCCATTGTACGACTTTAGTTAATGATTCTGACAAAAAAAAAAAAATTTTTTTTTTTACAATTACCTTCACCACCAAAACATAAAAGATTTCTACATTTTGATTCATACAATAAATTTTCTGCTAAATTAATTATTGCATTTTTTATATGTTCTTTTAAATCATTCAATGGCCATAATGGTTTTATAATTCTTGATTCATTATCATAAATCTTTAATGTCATATCAAGATTCGTTTGCCCAAAATAAGAATCAGCTCTACGTTTGAAAAAATTATTTTTTGAAATTGGAATCTTAATATAATTTTCATTCCAATAAGTGTCATTATCTGTGTTCATATTCATATCAGATGATGATGAAATTCTTGTACATAATTCTGCTGTATATTCTCGTGGTGAATATGATTCAGCAGTAAAATAATCTTCACTTTTTTCAATTTTACGCATCTCACAATTATTACAAATTTGTGTATTTATATCGGAATCTTCTTCAAAATTACAATCCAATAAATCATTTATTTTAGGTAAAAAAATATTATTTGAAATTTTGGGAAAACCGTATTCAAAAGAATAATTTGATAATTTTAATCGATTAGCTTTAAATAATAATTTATTTAAAAAATGAGGTGGTTTCATTATATTTATAGAAACCTGAAAATTAAATTTTTTTTAAAATTTTTTTTTTTAAATTAAATTTTTTTTTTAAATAAAATTGTTTTTTTATTTTCTAACCATGTTTGAAAGAAAAGAAAGAATCGGTTTAATTACATCAAGATCAAAATCAAATTCAAGATGTGTTGCAGTTTCGGGTAAATGAATCTAAAAAAAAAATTTTTGAAAAAAAAAAAAAAATTACCATACGAAAATTATTACTATAATTATTATACATATCTTGTGATCCTTTCCAATCAAAAAGTGTATCTCTTTTACCTTAAAAACAAAAAATAATTTTTCCTTATTACCATGAATCCAGAGTATGGGACAATTGCATTCAATAATATCTTTTTCTATATTCCATTTTGTATCTACTAATATACGTGACATTAAACGGCCAATGAATTTTTCCGCTGCATGACGAATCGATTTAAATGGACACTAATAAAAAAAAAAATTTTTCTAATATTTTTACTTGTAATATTAAACCACCAAGTTTATACGATTTTTTTTTATTATCAAAAAAAGAAATTTTTTTTTCTTCTACTAAATATTCAGAAAAAAAAATCTTAAGAAAAAAATTAATACGATTGAATTTATTTTTACCTCATTTTTTGCAATTCTTTTTGCAAATCTTGTACATGGGCCAGTGCCAATTGAACATCTAAAAAAACTTTAGAAAAAAAACTTTTTTTTTTTTGAAAAAATTTAGAAAGATAATTACCCATATAAAATCGTATTCTCTAGAGGCCATATAAGATCATTTACAACGAAAGCAACAACAGAATTCAATGTATCATCTACTGTAACTTCATCGGCTTCTCCAAATGCACAACCATAACCTGATAGAATATAAGTAAATTTTTTAATCCTGTCATCTCACCAGGATAATCAAAAGCTAGTATATGAGCACGCAATTTTATGGATAAAATTCGAAGACGAGGCGCTATTTCCCCTACATAATGATCATTGCTGCATTTATAATTACCTAAGTCAGTTCCATTACCGTGTGCATAAATAATCAGGAATGGCGATCCACGAAAATTCGGTAAGAGAAGACAAGGCACTGTTAAAGAAATAGAAATTAAAAACAATTATCATCGTCAATGTTTTTTATTGTTCACCTTTCATGTCAGACACTTTCATCGGTAATAGTAATAACTCCTCAAATGTGGCAACGTCATACGATTGAGAAGATCCGGGAAACATAGCGCGATCAATAATTCGATCAACAAAGTGCTTCATTAGCAAAAAAGTATTTAATCAATCATCATTGTTATAATATAATTAATTATATATAATTTAGGAGTTTGTCGTGCGGCAGTGAGTATAGTGGAACCACCACCATTAATACCACGTTAACACATTGTGATTTCGTTGTGTGTAAGCACTACTCTGTCTTTTGGGACATAGTGCACATAGTATGGCCTCTCGTGCATTAATTTGCCAAAGCTATTCATAATATTTTCGGCGCATTAATTTACGGCGCACTCCCCCCGATTGCTACTTAATTTCGCTGACATCAGCACTATTCCTTTTAAACTAAGAGCCAGCACAAAACTTATTATTTTATCAACATAATGGGTGATGAACCGCTAGCAGTCGTTGTTGATAATGGCTCTGGAATGGTGAAGGCTGGCGTCGCTGGCGAAGATGCACCTTCCCATGTATTCCCGTCCATCATCGGTAAACCAAAGCACGCCGGCATAATGGTTGGAATGGAACAGAAGGAAAGTTATGTTGGTGACGAAGCGCAATCAAAACGTGGCGTTTTGCAACTCTCATATCCTATAGCTCACGGCATCATCACTAATTGGGATGATATGGAAAAAATTTGGCATCATACCTTTTACGACGAATTAAGGATTTCTCCTGAGGATCACCCTGTACTCTTGACAGAAGCACCACTAAATCCTAAATCAAATCGTGAAAAGATGATTCAAATGATGTTCGAAACCTTTTCGTGTCCTGCGGCATACGTATCTATTCAAGCTGTTTTGTCCCTATACTCATCTGGTAGAACTACAGGAATAGTTATGGATTCAGGGGACGGTGTATCACATACAGTACCGATTTACGAGGGGTATGCCCTCCCTCATGCTGTGATGCGACTCGATTTAGCGGGTCGTGATCTAACGGAATATCTTATGAAGATACTCCACTTAAGAGGTCATTCGTTTTCGACATCAGCGGAAAAAGAAATAGTTAGAGATATCAAAGAGAAACTCTGTTATATTGCGCTAGATTATGAAGAAGAATTGAAGAAAGCTGATGAGGCAGAATCCCTTGACAAAGTTTATGAGCTTCCAGATGGAAACAATATAACTGTAGGAAGAGAAAGATTTCAATGTCCTGAAGCTCTGTTTCAACCTCACATGATCGGTAGAGAAGCTAAGGGAATTCACTGCACAACATTCGATTCAATTATGAAGTGTGATGTCGATATAAGACGTGAATTATACGGAAACATTGTGTTGTCAGGTGGAACAACCATGTATGAAGGTATTGGAGAACGAATGCAAAAAGAGGTTTCAGCTTTAGCTCCTTCAACAATGTCTATTAAAGTAATCGCTCCACCAGAGAGAAAGTTTTCTGTCTGGATTGGCGGATCCATCTTATCCTCACTCTCAACCTTCCAAACTATGTGGATCATGAAAGAGGAATTCGATGAAACTGGACCAACAATTGTTCATAGAAAATGTATGAATTGATCAAATTCAAATTTAATTTATTATAAATAAGTGATGTTAATTAAAACCAGTAGTTGTTGTTGTTGTTGTGCGGTTATCTTTTACCTTTGGGACAAACAGAAAAAAAATTGAACTCCATCCGTTACTGCATGTTGTGGGGTCCTTAATTATAAACACTGTGAGAGAGAGAAAAATAAATCAATTAGTATTAATTGTATAGCTAGTAGTAGTATTCGGCCATTATCATACAAAAAAAAAAAAAAAAAAACTTCAAAATAATAATATCTTCCTTTTTTGGGAGACTCAACGCTCATCATTTTCTATTGCTACTTTTCTTCTCGATGGTTATTGTCTGTAGTAATATTACATTCGTAATATTATTTTTGAAATCGTATTTGTAACGCAGGGATATAACGACAATTGATATTCATAGTTTAAAGACGATAAGTAGTATTGCAGTCAATGATGTTTTCAACCACACTAATTGGAATTGCCAACAATACACCACCACAGCAGCGAGCTTTGTATTGTCCGGCTTCTGAAGATGGTGCCTTGTCATCAGAGTTAGATCAAAAACTTAAAAATGAAAGAAGATTACGTGGGAGTCATTATGACGATAAAGAAGTTGAAGCTACTTCTACCGAAGATGCCTTTGTTTTATCGCTTGCCTCTGTATTAACACACCTCGTATCATTTAATACAACTGATAGATGTCAGGTAAAAGTCATAAAGTAAAAATTTTTTTTTTTTTTTTTTTGATGTATATTTAGGTAACGAGATTTCACGCGGTTAAGGCACCGGATATAAGTATAAGGGATTACTTGAACAGGTCGATAAAGAAATCAAGCGCATTCGTACAAAAAAAAATTATTATGGATGTGTATACTTTGCGTAGTATGGAATTATGAAACGCTTCTTAAGGCGTCCAACATCGCAATTAAAATTCCCGTGTGCTGGTCCGAATGCATGTATTGTATATGTTTTGTATGAATTGATGAATCTATTGCATTTCAAAAAAAAAAAAAATTTTTTTTTTTTTCTCTCAGAATTAAGAAATATTTTGGGTGCAGTAATGAATGTTTTGTTTTCTCACTTGTATATATTGATCGTATAATCAAATTACATAGCGGATTTTCTATTTCTATTTTGAATATCCATAGGTATTTTTGTTTTGTGAATCTTCTTATATACAGGCTTCTTATTACGGCGGTTATGCTTGCCGCAAAATTTTTCGATGATGTCTATTATAGTAATGCCTTTTATGCTCGAGTAGGAGGCGTAAGGACTCAAGAAATTAATTTGCTTGAGTGGCAATTTTTGGTTCTTATAAAGTATCGATTATTTGTCACTTCCAAAGAATATGATCAATATAGACAGAATGTCTTGATTGCCATAAATTGTGGAGTAAGCTTTCTGTTATAGGCATGCAAAATTTAAGATGATATCTTAAAATTAAAATTTCATAATAAAAATGAATGTCAAGATAAACAATATCAGATTCAAAAGGTACCTACCCAAAACCCAACGGACTTGAATTTGTATTACTTTAAAGATGCTGGGCAAACTGATAACACATGTCCGTCACCTATTTCAGATCTTGGTACACCAAGAACGCAAAATGACTTAAGACAATATTCAGACAAGTCTTCTATGTCACGAATGTATGAATCATCATCTGATGAACTTTTCTGCTCACAAAATGATGATCAAAATGAAACCTCTTCTTCCTCCTCCTCCTCCTCTTCAAGTAAAGTACAACAAGTAGCAGCTACTATTCGAAGCGCAAATTCATTAGTGGCAGAAGTTACTGAGTTTCAAAATTACAATCGGAGGGATATTTTAGGTATCCCTACAAACCATTCTATACAAGCGAAGTCGACAATAAATCCTATTTTGAAGAATAAAAAAATATTACTGCAGGCAGAAAGAAGAATCTCTACATCGATTGATGACCATCATAAGTGTGCATCAGCCACAATACTTTTGGGCTCTTCCATTGAGCCTAAGTGTCAACATAACATACCATCAGGTACTGCCTCAATAGCTGCTAGTCAACAATTGCGTATAGACTTATTAATGACCGGGCAGAAGATAGAGAAGACTGTCAATCCTCAATTGGAGAAGCAGAAGAAAAAGAATCATCTAAGCAGTCCATTTGATCATGAAGTGAGCAGGAGCCGTGATATGCGTTCTCACAATGTGTCTTATCGTGAATTCTTAAAAGTACCAATTCCAGAACCTGAGAGTCAAAGTTGTTCTACAGTTAGAAATTCCTTTGACTTTACGAATGATATATGCTGCGATGGTGCATGTCAAAAATTTGAAGCACATTCCTCAAAAGCAGGACCTATAAGACCAATAAGAAATAATGGTGTAGATTGTGTCCCGCTATATGTCGTCTCCGCTGCTGCTGCTGCTCCTTCTCGAAATCCAAGATCTTATTCCAACTTCCCTTACAATATGCCAACTCAGATTTCTACTAAGGCAGGTCCGCTCATGTGTCGACAACAACAACAACAACAACAACCTGTGGGACGTGTTGTTGTTGATCAGTATTCTGCAACATTGAAATGTCCAGCACCGCCGTTGCTGTCTTCTCGATTAAAAAAGAACTTATTTACAGGTCAAGGGGTTTTTACAAAGAAATTGTTGAAAGGAAATGTAGAACCTGAAGGAAGTTTTTGCCGAGATAGTTCACGTCAGAATTGGCAAAATTCTGAGAATCCCCCACCTAGTCTTTTATTAAACATAAGACATGATTATCGTGCTAGTCCAAAATCCGAATGGTAACTTCTAAATTGATTTCTTATGAATAAATTAAATTATAATAATTATGAATGCAAAGATAAAAATGTCTAACTGTCTTTTTGAGTTGTAATGTCTAAAAAAATTTTGGATCTGGTATTTATAATAGCATGATTGTTGCATGTATCTGGAATATGAACTTTTCTCTGTTTTTTTGACATAAATTCATAAAAATATTTATTAGAAATTGAATCATATTAATAATATTTAAAATTATAAAAAGACAATTCATAATTTTTTTTGTGAAACTATTTAGAATATATTGCTCTTTCTTAAAATAAATTCTATGATAAAAATAATTTTTATAAGTTTGATTATATAAATAAAATTTTTAAAAAATTTTATAAAAAATCTTGATATATATAATCGGAGTAAAAATTATTTTCAAAAAAATTATATTCAAAAATATTTTATTATAATAATTAATATTGACTTAACATTAATATACAATAATTTTGTAAAATATGAAATTCAAATAAAATATAAGAAATTAATGTTATAATAAATTCAAAAATATTAATGTTTTTTGTATTTTCTCGCAAAAATTATTTTAAATTATTATTGTATGAAATTTCTGATTTGTGTGAATCAGAATCATTATATTTTCAAGACCTTCTTCAAAACTAAATATATTTGATAAATCATTTGAAGAATTTATTAATTTATTTTTATAAATTTTGAAACTGAAAATGGTAAAAATAATTTAATTCCAATGAAGCATTTTTCAATTTTATATCTAAAACACATTCACTTTCATATTTTGCAAAACCTGGAAAATCTTTGTTATTTTTACAATCGATTTAAAATATATTTATAAAAAAAAAATTACAATATTTTGAATTCCACGGTAAATTTACCTAATAATTTTTCTTAAAATTTTTTTTTCAATAGTTTTACTTTTTTTAAAAAATTTTTTTTTTGGGACTGACGGGAGCAAAGTAATAATATAAATTATGTTCGAATGTAGGTAAGAGTCCCATAGAAATCAATCCCGTACAATTGATAAACTTACTGTATTATCTTGAAATTCAGCGAAAAAAGACATGTATGTAGGGGCGGGAGTTTCATACATATAAAAGTTTTTTTACCTCAAAATAGTTGAATAAGAATTATACCTCAATATGTATATAGTTAGATTTTAAAGATTCCATTTATTTTGAGTGGAAAAAATAAAAATTTTTTTTGGCCATACATTATCATTGATCAATTCAACATTAATAGGAATATGAATTTGATGATTTGTTCAAAAGATGTTATTAGGATATTCTGAGAGTGAACAATTTGTTCAATCAATAATTTTCTGAATTAAAAATATATTACCTTCAAGTCCTCACGTCTTAAGGATTTAATTGATTTTAAAATGAAGAATGGAATATTTCCATTAATTTTTTCAGAACCTAATTTTTTTGACATCAATATTATTTTTAAGATTGAATTTTCAAAAAAATGCATACGTCCTTCCAATGGATTTATAAAATTTATTTTTAATTTTTTTTTTAAATATTTTTCTCAATATATTTTATTTAAATTTATTTCATCTAAATAAAAAATAGATTAAAGATAACTGACTATCACAATTTTGCAAATAAAAAGTAATGGATTAAATTTTTGCAGAATTTCATTTGTTAATGTTTTTATTAAATAATCTGGAATCTTAATATATTCTATTGATAATTCTATAATTTTAGCAAATAAAGATAATTGCAAAATAAAGGATTCCCAACAAATTATAAATTTTTTCTAAAAGAATCTAATATTTCATTATTCATTAAGTCACCCTTTTATTATTAAAAATTTTTTTTAATTTTAAAATTAATATTTAAAAAAAAAATTTAATATTATCAATTACTTGATAAAATTTTTACAAGATAAATTAAAAGAATTTAATAAAATTTTTAAATAAAATTAAACAAAAAAATATAAAATTATCTTACATTAATTCAAAGATATATCAGAAATCTTTTTAAAAAGCTAAATCATTAATTTTAAATCCATAATTATTATTATTATAAATTATTGGATAGTTGAATGAATAAATTGCCCAATATAAACCTATTTTTTTCTTATCTGGATCTTCTAAATACAATCAATTGCATATGATTTTACTAATCTAATATTTCGTAAATTTTTCAAAATATCATTATTTTCAATTAATAAATTTAAAGCATACTTATGTCCAAAAATATCTATGCGATTATTTTTATATATTTGATCTTTGTATGAATAATATAATGGGTATTTTAATTTTATTATAAATTATTTTTATTATTGTTTAATAATTTTAAAAATATTTAAAAAAAAAAATAATTACAATTTTCAAAATAAATAAAACTATAATAATTTTTAATAAATTTATATTCAATTTTTTGATTAAAATTTATAAAAAAAAATTGAAAAAAAAAAACTTATTTATAATTAATTGGTAATGATAATTTAAAAAATAATTTAATATATACAAGATGATTTTTAAAAAAAATTTTCATTCAAAATTAGTGTGATTATTTTAATCAATAAATTTTAATAATTTTTTTCTATTAAAATTTTAAATTATTTTCAATTATTGTATTCCACAATTCTATAGCAATATCCAAAGTTTTTTTTTTTAATTTTTTTTTTTAATTTAAATTTAAATTAATTTGTGGAATTATGTGTTTGTACTTCTAATTTAATTATAATTTAATTTTATTAAATAATTTGATAATAAAATTGATTTAATTTATTTATTTTGTTTTTAAATAATATTTATAGTTCATCTTTTTTCATATCTGTCACAGATTTCGTAAGTTCATGTTTATAATTACTATCTTGTCCTAATAATACATAATCAGATTTTATTGATATATTATTATATTTATCGTGCATATATTTTTCTGGAGATAAACAATAAGATTTTGCTTCAATAACTGTTGTAGGTAATAGATCAATTATCGGAATATCTCTTTTAATTCCCAATAATCCATCACGAAATTCTACTATAATCATAACAATAAGTAGACTTATAACAAATGTCTTAAAAGAAAACCAAAATAGGTTTAATATTAATTTTAAGCTTTTGATTATACGAAACGCAATCGATGTTTCGTGAATTGCTTTTTCAATATTAATTACCTAATATTAAATTAATTAAAAAAAAAACATACGCTTAGTCCAAAATCTCCCGCAACCACAACTAATTCTTTATCTCTGAATAAAAAAAAATTTTTTTTTTTTTAATATTACTTATTCCAAAAGCAACAACCCGTTGCTGGCATATCTGATCCTTCAAATGCACTTCTTAATCTTCTCACAAGAAGATTTAAATTACTAGAAAAAAATTAAATTCTTTAATTCTTACTCTGAAAATATGAGTATTTCTGAATTTGTAGCAGCAGCAATTTTTCTTTTATTGTTGCTAGAATTTTTATATTTTTAAAAAGTTTTACCTTATACTTAAACAATTTAACATACGACAATTGTTTATTGTTATATTTCTTATTTCTCTCCAATCACATGTTGATTCAGCGTTATCACTTGGTAGGGGAAATGATGTATATATTTCTCTAAAAGATAAAGAAAAAAAATATCTTACAATTCATAAATTCTTGAATTATGTCTACTATAAGTACTTAATGCAAAATCATAATGACCTCTTTGTATTGTACTTTTACCATTATTTGCAAGCCATCTATAAGAAAAAAATAAAATAAAATAAAATAAAATAAAATAAAATAATCATACAAATATTTACACTATATTTCTTGGTATAATAAAATCTTTTATATCAACTGATAAATTTATTGTCCCAAGAATTTTTGGAAAATTTTCAGAATAAATTAATGATGAATTGAACGGTCCAATTATATGACAATTTCCATCTCGTGAAGCAGTTAATAACTAGTCAATAAAACTCTTTTTAAAAAAAAAAGAACATACTATATTATCATCAGGAGAAAATATTATTTCAGTAACTCCCGATTTATGTATTCCAAAAATTTGTGATATTTGTGTTGCTCGATACTTTTAATATAATAAGAAAATAATAACATACCACTATATTATTCATATTATATAATAATTCAAAAAATCTTAATGTATTATCATCTCCCATACAAGCTACTAAAGATCCATCATTACTAATTGCACATCGCTCTTGCTTAATAAATATAATAAAAAAAAAAATTAATATACTTGATGTTTTTTAGCTCCCGTCAGAGGAACACTTTGCCATTCTAGAATTATTTTAAAACTAAAAAAAAAAAAAAAAAAAAAAAAAAAAAAAAAAATAAATCCTCCAATAAAAAAATCTCTCTAATAATTTCAAAGAACTTAAAGAAATACCTTTTGATTATATTTAATATCATCAACAACACTCAAAACAACATCTGATAATTCTAAGGTTGTCGTGACTTCTCTATTAGATATATGTCGAGCATGTATCTCCTTTTTTTAAATGTTTTAAAAAAAATTTTATACGTACTAAACGATTTGGAATACCGTATTCTGAGCCACCACCACCCCCAGATATAAATATGGTATCTGGATTGTTAAAAATCTTTGGGCCTCTACACATCTAAATTTTAATTATAATATTCAATTTTTTCATACCGAAAATATGGGGAAATCAACATATTGTGTTACCGCTATACCGTCACTTGCTGCATTAGATATTCCTTTAATTTTATTTATTTTTTTTTTTCTTTTTAAATTAAATATTACATCAACAAATCGAGTTATAACAATTATAAAAAAAACTAATAGAGAGTCGGGAGTCATCTATGGATTTATTTTCTTGCTATTATGAAATTCTGTATTATTTTTTTTATTTATTTTTCATTATGCATAAATAATCTTCAAAATAATTTTAAAAATATTTAAATATCAATATACTGACATTTAAGATAATTATAAAATTTTATTAACTGTGATCAATCAGATCAGGCACGCATGACACATGAAAAGTTCTTCTTTTAAACATCATATTACGACAGAAAATATTGTTGATTTTGATAATCAACTTATACAAGGAATAGATGATTTATTAAATTCTGAAAGTAATATAACGGATGATCTAAAATCAATTATACATAATAATAAAACATGTGTTATAGATGAACAACCAGTACATTATTATCCAGAAGGTAAAATTAAATTAATTTAATTTATTTTAAGGTTTAACACTTTGGCGGGAGTCTACTTTGGGACAAACATTAATTGAAAGTTTAGATGATATGTTATCAGAAGGAATACTTGATTCTGGGATAGAAAAAATTCTATTAGAAAATTTTGACTTGGTATGTTTTAAAAATTTATTATTATTATTAAATAATTATTTATTTATTTTAATATAATTTTGAAAAATTATTCAATTATTATTTAAATTTCATTTAATTTATGTAATTTAATTTATTTTATGAAAAAAAAATATTTTATAAATTATTATTAAAATATTTTATAAATTATTATTAAAATATTTTATAAATTATTATTAAAATATATAAAATTATTTTCCCATATTTATTCTTATATAAATTATTCTTTAAATTATAATTTTTTTAATAATTTTTATTTTTTTTCTGTATAAGCATGAATACTTTGAATTTTTATTATGCATAACTATTTGTATTTTTGTTTTATTAATTAGATTATGACTCGAAGATTACCAGCATTGACACCTAGAGTACAATTAAGAATTACATCAGTGAGAAAAATTTTATTCTTATGTTTTAAAGGGTAAGATATTACAATACAAAAATCTTTTTGGGACATGGACATTTTATGTTACTGATTTTACGTAAGCGAGAAAAAAAAAAAAAAATTTTTTTTCTTTTTAAGTGTACAAGAGCGTAAAACTAAAAGATGTTCACCAATAATTAGAATTATAGCAACAGAATCGGCTACACTTAACTCTGCAATAAAAAAAGCAAAAATTTCCAAACCGAAAAAAACGTCATGTGAAAATTTATTCACTTAAATTATTATTATTTTTCCGGTCAACAGCAAATCTAGAAAAAATTAAAAATAAAAGAAGAAAATGTATTCAAGATTATTACAGGTTTTACGTATCGCAATTTCAAGAAACCTTAATATTCTTTCCGATGATTATTCTCAAATTTCAATTATTTTCAGATTCGACATTCCCACAACTGATTATCCTGTATTTCGACACGTCGTCATTTTGCAATATCTCTTGCTTCTCGGATGTCGTCTCGAAATCTTGCGTTGGTGCCCCCCTAGTAATCGCACTCAAAACCAGACTAATCAAACGATGCCTCGTAAAATCAGTAGAATCATTCTGAAAAAAAAAAAATCAAAAAATTGGGGGAACGATCCAATTATTAAACGTAGCGTATTTCGTGCTTTAAAAATTATACGTATGGTTTACCTCTCGAAGAAGCTCAAAACGCTTCTCTAATGATACTATACAATTTTGAAGAGATAATTGACCACGCCGTAAATTTCTTTTAAAAAATGAAGTTATAAATAAATCATATAATTTTTTTTCTGGTATTATTGTAGGAATATTGAAAAGTAAATTTTCAAAAATATCCATATATTCAATAAGTGAAAAACGACCTGAAAAAATTAAATTTTTTTTTAAAAAAAAAATTGAAAAAATTTTTTTTAGATGAAAATTTTTTTAAAATACCTGATTCACCAATCAGATTCATACACTCAATTAAACTATAAAAGGATGAGATCATGAAATCTTCTGATTCTGCGACAAAAAATAAAAAAAAAAGTCATACTTGTAGATTTAACAGATACAATAAAAGTTATCATTAATGTACATAATTCAACAGATCCGATTAGCGATTTAATATCAAAAATAATAAATATTATTATGTTTGGTATTAATTTTCTGGAAATTTAAAAATCTTAATTTAATTACTCAATTATTTTTAAAAATGATAATTTTATTAAATTTTCCAAATCTTCATTTAACTTTATTTTTTGCCAAGATAATAAAACTTTATTTATTTCAAAAACAAAATCCGCAAAAAAATTAAGATCAATAATTGAATTATTTAATAAAGCTTTTTGTATTATTAATTGACATATTAAATCTGATATTTCTGGTAATATATTATAAAAATTTGTTAAATTAGAATAATCACAATAATTTTGTAAAATAATTTGTGATTTTTCTATAACTTCTGAAACCGGTAGACATATTATTATAAAAAGATATTTTAATAATTCTTTTATATATTCAATCTCGATACTTCTAAAAAAAAAAAAAAAGTATTTTAAAAAAAAAAAAAAAGTATTTTAAAAAAAAAAAAAAAAAAAATTTTTTAAAAAAAAAAAAAAAATTTTAAAAAAAAAAAAAGTTTTTTAAAAAATAACTTACGATGATTTTTCAAAATAAAGATTTTTAGAAAGATGTGGATAGTTTTTTTTATATTAATTTCTTTTTGATGATTCCAATCAAATTTTTTTCGATTTTTTTTTGATCCCTCGTTTCTAGAAATATAAAAAAAATAATTATTTACAATATTTTTAATTGAATTAATAAATCTTTAATTGGATCGTTTATTAATTGATTTAAAAATAATTTATTTATTTTTATAAATAATTGAACAATAGAATCATATCTAAAATATTGAAAATTAACCCGAAAAAAACTACCTTAAAAGATCTTGAATAGTAATTTTATCTTGAATTAAAATATCTATCAATATATTTTGTATTAAATCAAATAACCAAGATCTATTTTGAGTAATAAAATCGAATGGTAACTTAAATAAAATCTTAAATAATTAAAAAAAAAATTTTGATAATTACTTGTATAATCTCATATTTTAATGGACTAGAAGATATTAAAAATTCTTTTAATATATTCGAATCAAAATTTTTTAATATAAATAAATTAATTGTTTCATTTGTTTGATCTTTTATAAATATTTTAAAAAATTTTATTAATACCTGGTATTTTGTTTTTGATACTACGTTTCGGTTTAATTGGATCCTTAAATTTTTCAATTGGCAATAATAAAAAAATTATAGCAAATAAAACAGAAGTAACTGCAACATATTTCCTATAATAATATAATAATAAAATTAATTACATTAATCTTATGTTATTTTCAGGTTCCTTTTCAATCTATTAAATAAACAAAAATAGCATTATACATACTTGAGAATTTAGTTCTAATAATTCTTGACCTTTACGACTTGCAAAATGAAATAATGCTGCAGCAAGTCGGACTCTTGATAAAGCATCTAATTGTTCCTAAAAACAAATTCAAAAAAAAAATTTTTTTAAATAAGAAAAAAATTATCTTACCATACTTAATTCAACAATTGCAATTAATGCTAATGGAAATTTTTCAGCCATCAATAAAACTCTTTCAACTTTTTTTGGAAGTTGATCTTCACCAAAGACTGAATCAAACATTATAGCACTCTGTATATCAAAAGCGGTTTTAAGAATCTTACAAGTGCCTTAGCAGATTCTATAGCTTCGTTTTTATTTTTTGCACTCCCTTCTCTTACTGCATTAATTCAGGACAAAAAAAAAGCTTACGTTGTATTAGTGTATTTTCGAGATCCCCTAATAACTTGTCACGTACTAAGCATGTTAATATCTGGGACAATGATATGGCTGTCCCAATTTCAAATCCATTTATTTTACTGAAACAATAAAAAGATTAAATTTTTTTACCTTGAACGCTTTAGCAAATGTCCCATAGATTTTCGTACCAAAGGTGAACAATCATTTAAAGCATTTGCGACATTACTCAAAATTGCTGTCTTATGCTCAAATAGTAAGACTTTTAGCTTACTATGACCCCGTGACTCATCGGATTATCTAGAACTAGCCTGCATCAATAGAGTCTTTGAAAAGCACTCACATTAAACCTTCTAGCGCAGCAGCTCGTACAGATGGTGACGTTCGATCTTTAACTTCAAGCATATGAAAATGACTCAATGTCGCTCACCTACACGTGATAAAAGAATATCTAACATGACCGATATTTTTTCAATAGGAACCATTTCCCAATAAGATAACATGACTCGACATATTCCTAGAGCCGCTAATCGCCGCACTTCTGGATGACAATCATCGGCAATCTTTACTAGTGTTGCATACTGCCTTCAATATGATCGTTGGCTAATAACTACCTACCTCTCGACTTCAGCTTCATACTCTCCAGTAGGTAATCCTGTGTCTACTAAAGGAAATGCTACAGAAAAAAATGCAACGGAATTAAATCGAACTTTCCAACACGCGACCTACAAACAATTGTAAGCTTATGTATTGCCTACAGGCAAGTATCTGTATAGCAATGGCGCAAACACGCGATGCACTAATTCAGAAGACGCTGAGTCCCTGAATATTAACATAGCTGTATCTTATGGCTCACCCTTTTCTGTAAAAATCCGTTAGAATTTCGCGGAACTTCGCAGCTGCTTTTGGCTCACTTAATATAGCAAGTTCTGCGAGATCATGCACGCCTTGTTCTATTATTAACTTCAGTCCTGCCTCAGCCAATTTCCAAGCATTGTAGATGATTTGACTCAGAGCCTTCAATAGTGGGCTACCAGTCCGAAAGTTGGGAACCACACCTCTGATCCAATCTAAAACTTCACTGGTCAACTGTAATTGTACAGAGCTAAGGACAAAGCTCAAAAACCGACGACCAACATCACTAAAAATATAGAAAGCATATCAGAAACAAATTACCTGCTTAAGACGTCTGCTGATGAGAACGATCTTATCAAGTGGCTGCGCAAAAAGTCCGATGATTTCTCTTCCAGATCAATTAAAGACAAAATGTCTCTATATTTGTGAATCTGTCCAATATCTGCAGCCGTGGCAGTCTGTAATTATAATATCGAAGCGAGGAAAAAAGTTTACTCGGGACACTGAAATTTTCACAAGAAGATGTAAAAAATAAGCTGGTCCAAACTGAGGCCTTTGAACTGGAAAATTTTCACAGATAAATCTGAATGTTTTGCTACAAGAGTTTTTTAATTGAGAATCGGGTAATTCCGGCCACGCATCTAAAACCTTTATATTCAGAAAAATCTTACTCAGTAGCTTTAGAGATAATTGCACAGCCACAGAGCATAAATCAGTAGAACTTTCTTCACCTTCTGAACCCTGTTCATCATTATCATCATGTAATAATCAAGGCATTAAATGAATTTTGCTTTGAGCAAGCGTACATCTAAATTCGACCAGCATATCTGAAAAACCTCTAATAGATTGGCAATCACTTCTAAGTCTTCTGAACTGCCCTTTAATCTAACCGAAACTTTACTCTCAGATGAATCTAGCGCAACTTGTGCCACTTTTGTGAACATGTTCTCAAACTCCTGCCTCAATGTTGTTGCAGCTGCAACCTTCACTCCCCGGCGTCCTTTTATGCCGGCAGTACCTTTGACTTCCTTTCCTTGGAGATAACGAATGATAGCATTTGCAACATCAGCCTGATTTCATGATTCTTGTCAACTTAAGAAGATAATTTTTTCATATAAATTGTTATCTTACAGCAGCTGAGCTTGCAAATAGCTCTTCAAGCTCTTGCATTGAACTTGAAATTAGCAATAAATTTGGCGCATTGACCGTGTCAGCCTCTATGATTGCTTTGCGCGGCTTGCTTTTAGGCATTGTGCAACAATTTTGTGTTATTATATATAGAAAGGGAAATAGAGACACAATAGATATTCAATTATTGACTGTTTGGGAAGGGCCTGCTTTATCAGGAACTCAGATATATTCTAAAGGCATACAGATAGTCGAGGCGCACGTAGCAGAAAATGCTATGTGGGAAGGAGTGTATCGCAATAGCATAGTATTTCGTCACAACTCATCATTAAACAGACTTTGACGAGCAGATCAGTACACTGTTTGGATGTCAGATCCTCACACTCAATTACAAAAAAAGACTATAACTTGGCGCTGTGAGTTGTGCCGTGTTGGGAATCTTGAAAATGAAAAAGAGTGTCATTCGTGCGCAACACCAAGAGACGCATCAGCGCTTGCAAATTCTACATCCCCTCCAAAACTCGAGACCGGGACAAAGAATAATAAATTCCAATCATTCTTTACGTCGGCAACTACAAGTTTTTTATTTGGAAAATCCTCTCATTCTGAAGTTGGCAAATCTCAGCCAGCAGAAGCGGTACGTAATGACTCTTCTGCATTAATTTACGGCTTGCCGGGAGACGGTGTGACGTCCGCTATCGTAACACCTCCATGGAAGTCACGAGGAATCCACGCCACGCAATCACCTGAGCCCGCCAAGGCCTCATTGAGCTATGACTCACCTACTCTAACGCCAGCAAACAATATTTTTGTTGCACAGGCGGAACGCCTTCAGTCTCAAAAATCTAGCGGTCAGTCAGAAGAGATTTGGGACAGCAACCTTTCAGCACCCGCCGGTGCGCTTGGCTCACCTACTCTTTTTGCGCCGCTCGGAGAGTTATCGTCTGATATGAAATCTCCGGACAGCAATGATTATGGAGATGACCAACAAATCGAGGACACGCCTGTGGTTGTCAGTGGGCGTTCTGGAAGATCGACAACGATGCTTAAAAGGTCACGAGATTATCTTGATAACTTTAACGAGGAACCGACAACGCGCCTGTCAACTCCGGAATTAGTCAAGCGACAACGTTTGCGGGATCAGCGGAGTGCATCACCTCCACCCCCGATATTACCTCCTGGATCTCCTGTCAGGGGGGCCGGATACTCAATACTTGGCCTCACGGATGCTAATCCTATAACGCCATCTGTTCACACAAGTCAAGGCTCTACTTTGCGCAGCCGTGAAGCAACTATCGCCAGTACGCCTTCGGATACACTTCCTGTGCCATCGCGAAGTCAAGCAGAAAGTAATAAATCGCTGACTCCCTCAAGAGAAAATAGCAAGCCGGGAAGTACCTCAGAACTGAGCAGTGTTCCATCGTCAGTTTCGTCACCTCCTGAGCCTCCCTCGTCTAACAAACTTGTTAACGAGTTTTCCACTCTAGTCGATCTAGCAGCAGCAGCTGTTCCTACTCCTCCTGCTCATGTTGCTTCACACCGCTTCTCATTCGGCGTACCAGAGGATTTTCATCGTAATCAAGGAATAGTCGGAGTATGTACGGAGACGCCGTCCGGTCACAGGGTGACAATCGCGACACCTACGTTTGGCACAGGCATGACATCGGCTGAGAAAGACGCGGAGGCGGGACAGCTAATCCGGCAGGAGGTTGCTGCAGGCATGGTTTTAACGGCTACAGAGACCACGGCTCCATCAGATTCCGAAGAGATTCTTCGTCCAGAGGCTGGTAGAGGAGAGACCCCTGTTGGTGTAGTTTACACCTGGGGATCGAGTAAGTCTCATTACTCCGATGACGTTTTCTTTTTCAGGTGAATGTGATCAGTTAGCTGTTGGTGAAAAGCACTTGAATGAGGTTCGTGCGATGCCGGATCCCTATCTCATAGTGGTAAGTCCCCCCGAAAAAAAAAGAAAACTGGAAATATTCGACTGCCGGATCAGAAATTAAGAAAACAGAAGATAGTCACGATCGCTTGTGGAGCCTTGCACTCGGCAGCTTTGCTTATCGATGGAACCGTAGTAACTTGGGGATGTAATGACGACTATGCTTTAGGTCGTGTAGCAGAACGTTTGGAGATGTTTCCCGGTGATTCATTAAAAGTAAACCACTTTTTGTCTCTAGATCGGGTTCAAGGATTACCGGTTGATGACGCAGTGACCGCAGTAGCTTGTGGAGACAGTCATACTGCAGTACTTACGAAATCTGGAAACTGTTACGTATGGGGCTCTTATAGAGTGCGTGTTTGAGCGATATTGATACTTTGCCAGGACAGCATGGGGATTCTAGGATTTCCAGGACTTGAAGATGAAGGTTCCACAAAGGGAATGATGAAATGTCTCGTAAGTCATTATGAAAACTGTAACATTTGTGAGCCATTCAAAAATCACTTTTAGATTCCGACGCGTATGGGCTCAATAGAAGGATTTTGTCTGCGGTTGAGCTGTGGCGAAAATCATACGGCAGTCCTTTGCACTTCATCTGAAACCACAAGTGCTTATGTATGGGGTAGTGGAGAGTTTGGACAGCTAACAAAAGAGCCCATAGAGACTGACAAGATAAAGTTTCTATCTCCGCAGTTGGTCTGCGATGAAAAGTAAGAAGCCAAAGGACAAACAGTAGTGTGATTCCTTTTTTTGTGTAGCTTACCGGGAATGATCACGAACATATTCTGTGGTCGAGCTACAACTTTCTTTGAATGTCGAGAATCTTTGAATAATCCTCGCTACTTTGGAGTTGGACGGAACTCTCGTGGAGAACTTGGCGTAGGAAACTTTGAGGATTACATCTGGAGTTGTACGGAAATTAAAGAGCTTCAAAATATTGAAGTAGGTTTTTTTTCCTGGAAACAAAAATTCTTTCTAGGTGTATGAAATTTGCAGCTGTCAATTTGCCAGTGTTGCTCTTGCTGAAAATGATCAAGTATATACGTGGGGAAAGAAGGATTACCTCGGTCAAATGACTTCAGAAGATATTTCAAAGCCTTTAATTCTGAATACAATAGTAGGTGCCGTTGCATCAATAGGAGCCGGGAGCGATACAATGTTCTGTGTTTCACGTACTGGAGAGCTTTTTGTTTGGTAAGGTTGCATGGAAGTTAAGTAATATTACGACATAGAATACCGATTCTTCTGAAAATTCTAACTTTTTCAGGGGTGAGGGGCAAATGTATCAGATTGGTGATGGAAAAGATTACAATAATCCTGTGCAAAAACCGATCAAATTGAAATCAGGCTCTTTTATGAATGCTGCTGTTCTGCAAGCAACAGGCGGTAGTCAACATTCGCTTGCTCTCGTTTTTAATGGTGACTATCTGCAAGATACAGACGCAGCAGCATCAATTAGGATTGGCGATTCTTCAGACTCTGCAAATCATCTTATGCAATTGAAGTCCGTTCGGTATGACGTGACATGCCCAACATTTGGTTACGGTCTATTTCAAAATTTCAAGCGCCCTTCTCAAGAATTGACCCAGGAAAGACAAAACAAAGGCACAAGTGGCACTCGCCTCAAAAGATCCCGGCATGCTCTATTGGAAGATCGCATTCAACAAGATTCCACAACATCAAAACGATCGAGAACCGGAAAGTCTCCGAGAAAAGCCTCGCTTTCAAATTCAAGTGAAATTGGGAGCACGAAGAACCTTAATGATGTCTCAGAACTAGACATATCGGGAAATGAAAACTCTCCTACAATGTCTACCGATAAAACAGCTTCATCTATACATCAGCGATCCAAAGATGCCGAACCTCCAAAGGAAGCCATCAATCTCGCAAAGAAGGTTACTCCGAAAAAAGGTTCGACAATCGCAAGTCCGGCTCTACCTTCAAGTCTAGATTCCCGACTTGGCCGAGAAGAAGTAAATCCAAACCTTGTAACAGAAGTAGTGAGTCCTAAGAAGGGTCGTGGTGCATCAAAGGTGATTTTGACATCTTCGGAAGTATTAGCTACAAGTCCGAGCGCTCAGAGCGCAGCTATTTCAACTAGAAGAAGCTCTCGCACGGTGAAAGCGAGCTCGGCAGAAGTGAAGACGGCCAAAATTTCCACTGAACCAAGTCAGACATTATGTTCAGTAGAGGCAGACCCAGATCAGAGTTCATTGAAACAAATTTCTGAAGACGTTTCAAATGAAGGTGTACCAGAAGAGGACTCAATGGCGACTGTACATCCTGCTGCAACACGAAAGCGTGTACTGAATATGAAGTCAACAACAACAAGAAAAAAGAACACAGTAGAAAGCACGGGAATTTTGGAGCAGCATGCTGAAGAAACAAATGAAAAACAGGAAGTCATAACGCGTAATGAAAAAAAAACTTATCCAGATCGGAGAGGACGTCGTCAAAAAGCAATAGCAAAACCAACTGTTGATTTAGAATGTGAAGTTGAGATCGAAGTGTCAGATGTTCCAATTGAGAAACTTAAACAGTCTATGTTGATAAATGATGACGCTGTAGCTTCAAAATCCAAACAAAAAATTATTAATGTAGAGAACAAGTTGGTGGCGAAGAAAACAACAAAGCTTGAAAAATCAAAGCAACCAAAAGAGAAGACAGAAATATACAAGACTCGTCCGAAGCGTGCTGCACCAACAGATGATGACAAAATCAATCAACGGAAAATAAAAAAAACAAAATCAAATAATGAAGACAATGAAACGAAGATGGGTCATATCGATTCTTCTTCTTCTTCTTCTGATGGTAAAACTAAAGGTTTGATTAAAAATAAAAAAATTATAAAGAAGCGGGTTCCAAAACCAATAGCTATGGATAAAAAAATTGATAAAAAAAAAAGTGAAGGAGAAAAAAAAACAATTGAATTGAAGACTCGTAAACAAACTCGTAAAGCATCATCATCATCATCGCAAGAAATAAATGTTATTGAAATACTTCCTGAAAAAAAAGAGTCTAAATTATCATTACGTAGAAATTCAAAAAAAGAACAAATGATACCGACGGATAAAGATTTAAATAATAAATCAATATTAAAAAAGCCAAGGATGACGAAAAATTCCACAAAAAGCATATCGCAAAAAAAATCTATAATAAATTGATAAAAATGAGATTTTTATTTTTTTTTATTGTTCGAATCTATAAAGTCTAACACCACAAAAATATGTGCTTAGAATAAATTTATGGATGGCATTACAAAGTACGTACTACACGATTGGTTTTACAATACATGAAGCAAAAAATCTTGTAACCAAAGGTGGTGCGCCAATTGACCCAGTAAGCCAAAACCAATATCGCGTATATTATCAGCTTGTTGTGGTACGATGCTGTGGGAAGGAATATTCAACAGACATTAAGCGGTAACTTTGCTTTTTTAAAAAAATATTTAAGAGGAAAGGCGGGTGTTGTAAGTTGGGATGAATCTCTTATTTGGTCTGATATCGAGCTGAAAAGAAAGGTGGGGAAAAAAAAAAAAAAAAAATTTCCAGGATTGGGAATCTGCTTTTATTGTGTTCGAAGTACAAGCAGCAAATGCATTTTGGCGTAATGATATTATTGGGACTTGTGCTTTACAATGTAAGTCACAATTATTGTAATTAAATTTAGTATCGCTTGTTCACGCACGTAAATATCATCAAGTAAAAAGGTAAAATAAAAACAAGGATTTCATGAAACAGATTATTGCCTTTACAATTAATCAATGAAGCAGATCTGAAAGGATTTTTAAGAGTTAGTGTTTTTGCCGTTGCTGCTGGTGAAGCTCCACCAGCACCAGATGAAGCAGAAAGTGATGAAGAAGACATAGAAAATGATATTCTTCGTGGTGTATTAGATGTAGAAGCAGTAGTTCATAGAACTCATGAAGGAAGACCTTATCATTTATACATTACTATACATCGAGTTGAGCATTTACCAACAGCCAGTAAAGGTATTTTTATTTGTATGTACTCGATAAAAATAGGTGATCGTGATCCATTTATAACATGTGAATTTGGTGGGGCAAAATTAAAATCAGTAAGTGACGGAAAAAATAATAAAAAAAAAATTTTGACCAGTCACAAGCAAGGAGTACATGTAATCATTCATTTAATGAATGTTTTAGGATACCAGTTGTTACACCTATTCAAGAAGTATGATATTTATATTTTTTATTATTGATTCAGGATTCTATAGTACTTAATATTTGGGATTGGAATCTTTTGAGTCCTGATGAATTACTTGCTCATGGACGACTTTCATTTACTGAATTGAGAGGTCGACCAATCACAATGACTTGGTTTAATCTTTATGGGTTTGATAAAGATGAACAGAATCTCATTTCAAGTAATATTTATTTGCTTTTATGAATTTACTTTTTTTTATTTTCAAGCAATTTGTTTTTTCTTTTTTTTTTCAGGCAGTGGTCGTGATGCCGTTGCTGAACCGATACCTAATTTCTACCTTGGCCGCCTGCTTCTATCTGCTCGATCCGAACGCTTGGATAAACTGGAGAACTTAATGCCCGCACAGGTATTTGCCATAACTGTTGTACTAGGAGTATGCTAGATTGTTGCAGCTCAATTATTGGAAGAAGCAAGTCATATGAAACCTCTTACACTTTTGGCTGATGTTTATGAAGCTTTTGGGCTTCCTGGGAAGGAATTGACTGTTGAGATTTGGTGTGGGAATCACCGATCAAGAACCAGGTCGGTAATACGTTCGTCTTTGATATACAGAAATAATCGTTAGATGGGTCGCAGGAGAGCAAACAAATGACGTGGATGACTCTTCATTTCTGTCGGGAGCCATGATTGCCGTTGGGCTAACTAAAGCCACAGGACCAGTTAGCTTGAGTAGATTTACATTTTCTCAACAAGACGGTCGCGTGGATCAGCTCAGCATGTCTGTAAGTTGAAGAATCTGGTCTAATTTTTGTGTAGGTTCCAGAAGATGAAAGACAGCAATGGGACGTCATCGTATCTGTTTACAGTAGAGGGGGTCACTTACTCGCCGATAGTCGCGTCGCATATGCTGTTATTCCCTTACCTACGCTTCCCGCATACAATGATGTGAATCCAAGAACTCCTATTTGGGTGCCCTTGAGAACAATGCCGCACATCTCTGGCATCAACTGTCCAGCAGCTGTGCTTATGACATTAGAAAAAGCTAATGTAGAGACAATTCCTCGAGGAAAGTGAGGGCTTAATATTTGAGTCAGAACCTCCTATTCAGACGTCGCTATATATCTTCTCAAGATTACGAGTTGCGCTGCTACATTTTTAGTGCGCGCAATTTGCCGCGCTTAGGAGTCTCAGCTCCATCACCTGCAGTGCGTGTGACATGTGGTGGAGCGACGCAACAGACTGGACAGCAAAATGAAACTGTCGCACCCGCTTTTATGGAGTGTTTACGAATAAATTGCAGACTGGCTGTAAGAGAATGATGAGCCCCAAATACGTTTTATTCTTATCGCAGACTGATCCGTCATTGAATTTGTCAACTATTGCTCCAATTACGATCAGCGTACTTGATATTAGGGAAACTGGAGTCTATTTTCTCGCAAGATGTACATGCCATTACGATCGCATCAGAGGAAAGATGAAAGTCGGTTACAAGACGAATATTGAATTTGTGTTCAGACTCAAGAAACTTTGGATAAACTAACACCTCGTTGGGTGAAACTGCGTGGTGGAAAAGGTTTGCGGGATCATTGCGGTGATATACTTGTCGAATTCGAATTATTGCGAAAAAAAGATGCTGCGAAAGTCCCAGCATTGCCCATGAGACCGGAATTGCGTGCATGCACATTGACTATATCCGTCATGGGACTTAGAAATCTTGTCATGTCAAAATTTAAAGGTCCGTCGATTTAAAACATAGCAGTGTGTTTCCTATAGCTGGACTTCTTGAATGGATATTGAATGGTGGAGCGAATAAAGTTGAATTTAAAGCGATAAAGCGACCACTATTACTAATATCAGTTGCAGCATGGGGCATGGAAGGTGAATCTAAAGTTGAGTTATTGATACCATGGAATTCCGCTCGAAAAAATAACCAACTGGTGAGAAAGAGTTTATTGATTTAAGATTAACTAAATTAGGAATCAAATAAAGTTTGGAAATCAAATGAAACAACCTCATATGATTTTTTTATAACAGCATCTTTAAATTGTCTTTTGCCAGCAGAACCCGTTTATGATCCTCAAGTGTCAGTATCAGTATATAATCGTAAAGTTCGTCCACGATATCTTATAGGGGATTTTACATTTCCTCTTTTACCAACATTGCCATGGATACAAGATCTCGAAATGGCTTTAGCTTTAATTGAAGCTCATGTCGATTATGTTGAGCATGTTAATTTGAAGAAACTTGGTGCTGTTCTTCAAGGGCTACAAGTAATAAAAAAATTTATTATTATTAATTATCTTATTAGGCTAATTTAAATAGTCAAAAAAAAGGCTTTGTGAATTTGGGAATTGAAGTTCTTAAAAAAGCAGATGTTGAATCTTTTCGTGATCAAAGCATAAATGATTCGCAAGTTATAATACCACCATCAATAATTAAATCGCAATGGATTTCACCTTCAGGTGTCCCAAATATTCTATTATCTGTGAGTGTTTATTTTGATTTTCATATTTAGTCTTATGCTGCAATACTGATGAGTAATATTCCTGTAACAACCGTTTCCTTGAACATGTTTAATTTGAATGTATTTATACCTCATAGGTAAATAAATTTTGAAAAAAGCTTTAATTATTGAAAAAAAAAAAATTTTTTTTTTTAAAACTTTTTTTTTTTTTTTAAAACTTTTTTTTTTTTTTTTTAACTTTTTTTTTTTTTTTAAAACTTTTTTTTTTTTTTTTAAACTTTTTTTTTTTTTTAAATTTTTAGATTTGTATTAGCAGCACATGGTGCTGCTGTTGCTACTGGGGACAAAATAGATTTATTTCGTCCTTCAGTCGAAGGATTATTGGAAGATTTTCTTGGAGGTAAAATCAAATTTGAATTAAAGCTTTTTAGATTTACAATGGAAACCAAATCCTTTATATAAAAATATTAATAATACAAATGTCACCACAGGGGCAGTGATTATGGCATTAACAACAACTTATAAAGGTAAATTAAAAAAAATTAACGAAAATATCAGACATGACAAAATCAACTTTGCCTACGGATATGATTTCAACTGTTATGGATGAAGAAAAATTTAGATCAAGATTTCGATCTGAAGCAGTATTACCCAGTATAATACGTTTACGGTAACTATTTTTAAATAAAATTTCTTGCAAGACTTTATATTACTCGTGCTATAGCATTAACTCCAATCAAAACATTAAATTCCATAAATCCATATTTAACATTCACATTTGGTAATAAACATGTAAGCTCACAAAAATTAAGGTGTTCTTTTTTATATTAGGAAGGTTTAAGAGGCAATGCAAAAATTAATAATAGTAATCCAGAATTTTGCTGCGTACATGAAACTGATATTGTTTTGCCGGAGCAAAGTCATATGATTATTACTGTTATGTCACAAATGGCAGTTGGAAGTGTTGATGTAGTTATAGGTTCAACTGAATTAAATTTAGAAGAAAGGTAATCTTAAAAAAAAATATATTTTTATTCAATTTTTTTTTTTTTTTTTATAGGTGGTTTTCACGGGAATGGCAAAAATTAGTTTTGGGACAAAAAGTCCCAATGGAATATAGACCTCTTTATCCAACAGGAAAACCGGGAGGACGATCATGGTAATAATTTTTAATTTTTTTTTTTAATTAATTTTATAATTTAGTGGGACTCTTGAGATGTGGGTTGAAATGCGTACTCCTCAAAAAGCTCTTGAAGTACCACGTATTGTATTAAAAGAGACGGTACCAGTTGAAGTTGAAGCCAGGTATTTTTTAGAAGACTTTTTTTTTTTAAATTTTTTTTAGAATTGTAATTTGGGGTGTACGTAGTCTTTCATTCAAAGGATTAAAAAAAGATTCAGTTGATGCTCAAGTAACATGTACTCTTGATTCATCTGCTTATCATGGAACACAGCCTGTATCACAAACAACAGATGTGCATTATTACTCTAGAAATGGAAATGCTATCTTTAATTGGCGTATTGTATATTCTAAAATAGAATTACCTGTTAGTAGTTGTGTCTTACAAATTTCAGTTTATGATTATCGTACAATTGGGACATCCATATTTATTGGCGAGGTAATTATAACTAAAATGTTATTCATCACATAGGTGAATATTGAATTAAGATCATATCTTCAAAAAGTTGCTCAATCTTTAGCAAGTCGTGAATACGATGCTGAATTTAGCTTAGTAAAAAGGTAATGATAGCAATGATTATTATTTTAAATAATAATAATAATAATAATTAATTAAACATTTATAATATATATTAATGTAATTGCTGATTTCAATTCAATAAGTATAATAATTATTACTATCACTTATAAACTAATAATAATACTAGAGATGATTATTTCTTAATAATAAATATAATAATGAAGAATCACAATTAAGATAAATATAATGATTATTTTTTTATTAGAAAGGGTGTACCAGAAGATCCACCTGGTTTTGTACAAGTTACAATACAACTTATACCTCAACAAGAAGCAAATACTAAAGCTGTAAGAGGGTATAAAAGAAAATTTTTTGTAGGTTGGTTTAGGCAGAGATTCTCCTAATAGAGATCCTAGATTAGTTACACCATTAGATGGTAGAAAATGGGAAGATTTTTTGAAAGCCTCTGGTTTACGTAAAGATTTTTCTTTGCTATTCTATAGAGTATGTTTTAAAAAGAAAAATACATCTTTTTTTAGATACGTATATTTCTCGTTATTATCTTATTTTTTGGTCTTTTTGTTATGGGTTTCATTTATCCTGGATTATTTTTCCAATAAATTTTTTTTCAAATTCTCTTCTTTGGGTGCATCACCTGCAACTCCTTTTTCTCCACGATGATCTAAAAATAAATTTCTATTTTCAAAATTGATTGGTATTTCTTCTTGTGTAATATCAAGATTTTGACTCATTTCTGTGATTGGTGCATCAGTAGCTTCTCGTAATTTTTCAGCATCTCTTTGCATTTTATTAGATTGATCTGATGTTATTGTAGATACAGCATCAGCAACATTGGTTGCCTTTTTTTTAACATTTTCGACCACTTTTTTCATTAAACAAATACACAAAACAAATATCCCAATTGGGTCAGAGAATACAAAATAATATTTACAATATAATTAGTCAATAATATGGGAGTACTTGAATTTGTAAAACCGGGTGTTGTGGTCGGTGATGATGTTACAAAAATATTTGATTATGCACAAAAACATGGATTTGCGATACCCGCTGTTAATGTAACAACATCTTCAACAATTAATGCAGTACTTGAATGTGCAAAGCAAATTAATTCTCCTGTCATAATTCAGTTATCAAATGGAGGTGCGGCATTCTTTGCAGGTAAAGCAATAGACAACAAGGACCAAAAAGGCAGTATTATGGGTTCAGTAGCTGCAGCACATCATGTTCATACAATGGCAGAGGCTTATGGTGTACCTGTAATCTTACACACAGATCATTGTGCGAAAAAGTTGTTACCATGGTTTGAAGGCTTAATTGTTGAGAATGAAAAACATTTTGAAAAGACAGGCAAACCATTATTTAGCTCACATATGCTTGATTTGTCAGAAGAAAAGGATCCGGAAAATATTGCAGTTTGTGAAAAGTATTTAAAAAGAATGAAAAAAATGGGCATCACTTTGGAGATGGAAATAGGAATAACTGGTGGTGAAGAAGATGGTGTCAATAATGAAAGTGTTGCACAAGACAAATTGTACACATCACCTGAGGATATTGATATGGTCTATCAAAAATTAAGTGCTATAGCTCCGAAGAAGTTTACCATTGCAGCGGCTTTCGGTAATGTGCATGGTGTTTATAAACCAGGAAATGTTGTATTAAAACCTTCAATACTTGGTGAATGTCAGAAGTATGTTCAAAAGAAAAATAAAACACAAACTGATAAACCTTGTTTCTTTGTATTTCATGGCGGTTCTGGTTCGGAAAGTAAAGACATAGAAGAAGCACTTAAACATGGTGTTGTGAAAATGAATATTGATACAGATACACAATGGGCATATTGGGATGGTGTGCGTCATTTTTATAAATCCAAAGAATCTTACTTACAATCTCAAATTGGTAATCCAGAAGGTCAAGATAAACCAAACAAAAAATATTATGATCCACGTGTTTGGTTGCGTGAGGCAGAAAAATCATTAATTAAACGACTTGAAGATTCTTATAAACACCTTAATTGTATTAATAAAAATTAAATTTTTTTAAAAAGATATTACATATAAATAATATAATCTTAAATAGTACAATTAAATTTTCCACTTTTTTTCACTTTAAAAAATTATTAAATTTAGATTTTTTTAAAATTTGATAATCTTTTTAAAAAAATTTTTGATCTAATTATGATTTTTAACAATTTAAATTTGCACATTTTTAAAAACAAAAAATTTATTTAGTTGGAATTTCTTTTTAAAAAAAAAGTTTTAATTTATTCAGAATTCTTTAAAAAAAAAACTTTTGTCTACAGACAAATATATATTTTAATCTTTATGCAAATAAATTTATTTTTCATGACGACGTAATTTTAGATTGTCATATTTAAATTCCGCAGGTAAATCATATGAGTCCCAAAACCAATTCTAAATTTATAAAAATTTTTTGAAAATAATAAACTCACTTGTTTTGTATCATTTGAATTACAGTGAGATATAATCAAAATTTCATCTGAATCTTGTTTTATTGCTGTAAGACATTTTGTTTGATCATTCAACTGTTTAATTAATCCATTTTCAACAATCCATCTATTTATTTTTAAAGAAGAAGAAAAATCTTACTGTTGTTTAGGCAAACTAATATCAATACAATTTTGCCATTCTATATTCGAATTTTCTACAGCTAAACAGCTTTCTGTATTTGTAACAGGAGTTATATGTCCAGAACGTCTACAAACATATTTTTGTACTATTATAAATACCTGAAGTACATTATATTCGACATTGAACAGATTCCAAGTGATTTTGAATAATTATTTATACAAGATTTTGGGAATGCATTATTTCGAAGTTTACCCAAATATGGGACATCATATGGAAGATCTAATATGTCAGATTCAGGCCATACATTATATAAAAACCAACGAAAATCATGGCATTTCAAATCCCGTCTCAATTTTTTTCTTTCACTAATATCACCTATATCAATACGGGGTTGACCCAAAACCCGCCTTTCAAAAAATATTGAAATTGATTGTTACCATGGTAAATCAGCATAATGATCCATCCAAACTGCTATTGTACGCATTTTGTTTTGTGTTAATGAATTTCCAAGGGTCGAATAATGTTTTCCTCCACCAAATAAATGATGTACATGTGAACATTCAGAACATTCCAAACTCCCGCCACATTGCCATAATCTTAATGAAATATAATAAAACTTAATTTACCTCAAAGATAGTTCTATATTTTCTGTTCCCCAAAATGACATCCCAGGATCATAATCTCCTAAATCGATGAAAAATTCTTTGTTCGAGGCAAATAGACCACCTAAAAATTTGAAAAAAAAAAATTTTTTTAATTAAAATTTTTTTTTCAAATTTATTATTACCAGCCATAGTAGGAGACGTGATATATTCATGTGATTTTTTTCCCATTCTCGTGGGATTTCTTTTATTAGGAATTAAGGAATGTTCAATGACTTCCCAGATTAATCCTTAAAAAAAAAAATAAATTTTAATTAATTTTAAATTACCTAATACACATCCAATACCACCATTAATCAATTTATATGTTTGACGTTCGATCCCATCAATGACTGGCATAACCATTATATGAGGATCTTGTCCAATTCTATATGCTAAAGGTTCAAGCCATCCAGCCACAGTTTCAATATGACTATCCAGAATTACAAATACATCGCCCGCAGCTTCATGAATACCTCTTACTCTTGCCCCTACAATACCTATTATTGAATTAAATATATTTCTAGTTTTTTACCTCCTCGTTTATTCATTCTAATATAACGTGTCTTTGGAAGAAGCTCTGCATACTCTTTGACACCCATATTCCCGTTAATTTTTGAATTCAGCCATTCAGGAGTACTAGCATCATCAACTAATAATATTTCTTTTAGTAATGTAGGCGGTGTTCTATCAAGAACTGAATGAACTGAGCGGAAAAGTAGTTCAGGTTCTTCATTGCTAAAAATTATTATGACTGATGTCACAGGCATCTCAAAATAGTTATATGATATTGTTTTACAACTACTTGGACGAATATCTTTTACTGAACGGCTTAATGGTATCTGTATATAATATTAATTATAAAAGAAGCTTACATTCGTCGGATACCAAGGAAATTGCCTTTTAATTTCTTCAAGATTACCATGCATAAATTCATTTGAACTATTTAAATAAATCTTCGTAGACTCTTCTAACTGCCATTTAATATTTACATCTTTTCTATTATAAACCTTATTTTTTAATATTGGATCAGATGAGTTGACATTATTTATAAATCTCTCATCTTCTATCATTATTTGATTATTTCGAGAAAATCCAAAATAATTGAATAAAAAAAAAAAAAAAATTATCCATATCGTGAAAAAAAATAAAAAAATTTTTTTTTCTTTATTCACACGACGATGATCTATTGAAGATCTCCTTCTGGTAATAGAAGGTCGTTCCATTGTTTCTGTGACTGTTCGAATTAACTTCTTTTAACTAAGGTTTTCGTAGTAAGACAATAGTTATTATTTATTTTTATATATATACAAATTTATAGCTTATTAAGTGTATTTTTGTCTTATGCATAAAATTAGTCAGCTATTTTAAGTCGTACCTATTGTCGTCGTGACTGGTAATGAAATCGATATTTATATTCGCTGTTTCTAAATGATTCTAAGTTAGAAAATGACATTATCGATCAATAATGGTATTCAGACAACTAGATTTGCTCGAAATGCGACATCATCAATGCCTTCTTCTATTAGTCATCTTCCCCCCCCTCCCATGTTTCGTCGATGTTGTCCCAAGACCAGGATTTCTAGTAACGACGTTATATTTCCATCAACACCAAAAGTCAAACCAGAATCAATAGATTCTAATCAGCAATCATTACGTAATTCGGTTGCAACAAATGCAGATCAACAACAAAACAAAAACATCGGTACTAATTTTCATTTAACTCGTCGTCCATTTTTATTTAAAAAAAATTATGAAAATGATATAAAATCCAATACGAGACAATCCGGACAAATTACATCTATGCTAGGGAATTCATCTCTACAAGCTACAAGAATTTTATTCCCCAGTCAATCAACAAGTAATGCAGCAGAGGGAGTCTCGCAATATTCTCAAGATAATGTTACTATTACTGCAAACACCATAGTTGCCTTTACTGGCTCTGGTATTAAAGTATTCCCGTTAGATTCCTCCTCCTTTATTCCTCTTCTTCTAGAACAAACAAATAACAGGAACTTCAAAATAAAAATATCTCCATCACACAATCCTTTCGCCGGACATCGACATGTATTCTCTGGGAATTTACCTGCTGCAGCTCCACCAATTTCTAATCTTATATCACACCGTCGCAAACAAGATAGAGCTCCTTGGTGGTCGAAGAAAATTGAAGGCTCCAAAATGAAATCATTCTTTCTTAATTCTAACAACACGTCCTTTTATCAGCAACAAGGCAGGCTGGGAAAACAATTGGAGAATTGGGGTGCTCTTTTTATGCATTCTGATACCGCAAGCCAATTTTCTCCGAGTAGTAAGTGTATTCTTTTATATATAAACCTTTTTTCTTTGGTTTTAGTAACTCCATTCGAAAGACGTAGACTTTCTCGTCATGTGCTCCGTGTCAAACAAGCTTTGCAGCTACTTACAGAAGCTCGTTGGAATCATGAGCTTTTATTGCATTATGACCTGCGCCATCATCATGTAATGAGTAAGTCTGAAGACCTCAATAGTGCGCCGCCGTTTAGCGAAGCTTAAGAAGTTCTGACGAACAATAATATCACTAAGATGTTCAGAAGTGCTTTTTTTTTTAATTTAATTAAAGATAGCACGTATATCATTAACGCATGTTTGCAAGTCTGTATCCTGAATCTTGCTTTCATTGATCAATGAAATTAACTTTAATTTATTTAAATCAGAACATCTTTCAGGATTATTGATGCATAAGGTACCTATTGCGTTCCAAAGATTAAATTGTGCCTTTTCATCATCTCCAGTGAAATTCGATAATGCATCAATTATATTGCACAAAAACTAAAATAATAGTAAATTAAATATCCTTACAATGTCAGATGCTTCAGATTCCCATGATGAATTTTGATGAGCAGCTAATGCAAAATTAGCCATAACTGTAATCCAAGCATTTCTTAAAGGTTTAATTGATATTTGATAAGACGGCATATCTGATAATACCTATTTTATCAAAAAATAGATATAAATTTAGATCTTACCCTAGGAGCATTTCTAACTAATACAGACACTGTTATAGGATGTATAAATAAATTGGTTATGTAACGAAGAGCGGAAATAGCTGTACGAGAATTATTTTCTTTAGCATATTTTAAAGCAACATTTATATAATGCCATCTTTAAATAAAAATAAATTTATTAAAATAAATCATACCCTCCATCTGTTCCTTTATGTAAATTCGAATATTGTGGATGCAATGCAATTACTCTCCATAAATCCAAAACTCCGAAAAGCTCAGAAGTTTCCCATTTAATCATTTTTCCATCAAATACAAGATGTAAGTCGCATTGTCTAAAATAATAAAGTCGAGAAATTCCAAAAGAACTACCTCATATTCTGATTCGTAAAATTACTGCTTGATATTTTTGTAATTATAGAATCTAAATATTCAAGTTCTAGATAATCTAATTTCTAAAAAAAAAATTTGAAAAAAAAGAGTTACCATAGTGGATGATTTATTATTTGATTCTAAAATTGCATTTTTAATTTTTATTGCATCAAATGGACGATAAGTAAGAAAGTCTTTTAATGGAAAATGGTCTCTTCAAATAAATAAATAATTACCTTCTTACTTTTTAAGTAACGGTTTTTCACTTAATTTATTTGAACTTAGTTGTAATGAATTCTTTTTTATAAATTTGATTATTTCTGGAATATACGTTTTTGTAAGACCTTCTCTCGCACAAAATTTTTCAGCTATATCATGTGCATCTTGACCCACGCTAACAGAAAAATTTTTAAAAAAAACTTTGAAAAAAAAAATTTTTTTTTTTTATTTAATTTTCGAATCATAAATTCCTTCTGGAAAAATATCATCTCCACTATAACTTTGTCCCAAAGGTGCTTCTTCTTGTGGTGTTGTCATTGATCCTATACGTTCCCAATTTTGGCCATTCCACATAAAAACTACGGCTTCGTTATTTTCACGAAAGAGACAGTAATGTCCAGGTTGTTTACCACGACGTGACTATGAAGTAAGATGTAATCACATTTGGGCCTACACTCAATTCTGAGATATCAGGTAATGACTCTATATCAGGACCTTCGTTTGTTCCAACCTAACGAAATGAAGAACCAATAATTATATGTATCAGGTATGGCTTACAGATTGAGCAGCTTTGAATTGTTCTCTTTGCTCATTTTGAGGAGCAGCTCTTTCATCTTCTGTCGTCCAGATTCTTAAATTACCGTCCTCGCAACCCGTGGCAAGATCACCATTCGGAAGTATTGCGATCTGATTTTCATCGATTGTAAATAATCAACATACAGACAAAACTGCGGCAGGGTGATAAATTGTCTGAAGAGGGATTCCGTTACGTGAATCCCATAAACAAACAGTTCTATCTTCAGATGCAGTGGCAATAAAAGGTATTGAGGCATCCAAGAATGACACAATAGCTGAGAAAATTATAGAATAGCTTTCCCTTAAACTCACCGTAAATAAATGATTTGTGTGCTTTCTTTATAAAAGTAAATCGAAACTCAAACTCAGTATCACAAATTTTTATATTCCCATCATTTGCACAAGATAAGAGACTTTGTCCTCCCGACTTTTCAGGTACAGTAGTAAATCCTCTGATAATATCGTCATGTAATCCTATGATTTTATTAATCTATTAATTTTTGCACAGTACCTTCTATAGTTTTGATTGGATTTATAAATTTGTTATCTGATGACCATACTCGCAAGCAACCATTTTGCGCCCCCGTTATGATATGATTTTGTATCCCACTGACAGTGACTAAAACATAAAAAATAAAATAAAGAAGAGGAAATACCTGCATATAAATGACCACTTAAAACAAATAAACATTCAGTTGTTATTTTATCCCAAACTCTTGCCGTGCCGTCCCAACTGCCGCTTAAAAGTACTTTAGTGGTTTCTTTTAATGTAAAATGTGCCAAACTACATACAGGTCCTTGATGACCCTATATAAGAATTTTTTTCGAAGAAACCTACAATGAACTGCTTTATTGGTGGATTCGCGTCGTCAACATTCGAAAGAAAAATAATGCCATCTTGACCTCCAGAATAAAAAGTGTCAGCAGAGCTATTGTAAATATCATGACCGTCAATTAGACTATAGACTGTTCCAGTATGAACAGGTATTTCAATTTGTTGTTGATATTTTCCATGTGAATCAGGAGACCAGACTATAATCAATCCTGACTGTGTACCTGTTAAGATTTTAAAAGTTTTAGAAATAACACAAAGAGATCTGACAGCTTTTTTGTTTGTTTTACATTCCTGAGCAAAGATATACGGTGAGGAAGATGACATGAGTATAAACTTTGATTTTATTTCTTGAGCTGTTCCTCTTGCATGTTAATTAGCAGGGACATTAATCAATAATACATCAGCTATTTGTTCTCCATTTGAATAGAAACACACCATTATATCAGCCTACTTGATCGTCAAATATGGCGGACATGCGAGCAATAGTAAAATCCTCAGATATGCCAGATACAATGCAACAAGATGCTACGGAAATTGGACAAGAAGCATTGAAGAATTATGAAATCGAAAAAGATGTTGCTGCATACATTAAAAAAGAGTTTGACAAGAAGCATGGTGCTACTTGGCATTGTGTAGTTGGCAGAAGTTTCGGATCATATATAACACATGAATCAAAACATTTTATTTATTTTTATATCGGCCAGATCGCGATATTGTTATTTAAGTCTGGTTAAAATTTTCTGCATGCGTTAATCAAAAAAAATAAACTTTGATATGAACTCTACTACTGACTCACAATATAGTAATGATTGGAGTCTAACATCAGACAAAACCATAACCCCTATCTATCGAAGAAGATCTATTGATGAAAATAAATTGATTGAGGGAGATATTAGACTAATTGCTGATGAAGACTTTATTGGGAATATAACTCCGAGGAATCAAAGTCTAATAGAAAATGAAAAATCTTCTTCTGTTAGTACAGAAGATTTTTGCAGCCCAATACGCTTATCATCACCTATTGAACAATTTGTCGATTGTCAAATATCATATGATAGTCAAGTACGTCCTTTTTTTTTTGGTTTTTGATTAATAATACAGGAAGAAGAAACAGTGAATAATCTTTATTCGAAAGACTATTATGAGATTAAATCTTCAAGATTAATGTTACGTCATCTACATGAAACATGTCTATCAAAATGGGAAGATTTAAGTACTCTCCGTTCAGAAATTAAAGCATTATTCACTCAATCCGAAATCATAGAGGCTGTTGATATAGTCAGACAATATGTTGTGTCAGATTTCAAAACAATAATTGATTTAATTAATGAAATAGGAAAAAAATTAATACAAAAATCTGAAAATTTAGAAAAATTGAATATTGAAAATGAAGAATTGAAATTACAAAATTTAGCAAGACAAAATAAAATTTTAGTAAGATTTTTTTGAAAGATATTTTACTAGGATCTTGAAAAAAAATCTGAAATTAATAAACTACAATGGCAAAATAAATTAAACTGTGTCATGGATGAGGTAAAAGTTTTCATAATTTTTCATTTTTTAAGTTAGATGAAACTGAACAACGACTCATGTTTCCAGAAAACACAAAAATTCATAAAAATGAATTTGAAGAAGAACCATTTGAAGAAATGACAATGCAACGTGTAAATTTTTTGTTAAATTTTATTTTATTTTCAGTTATATAAAGCTCATAAAGAAGCTCTTAATACAATTATTATTCTTAAATCAGAAAAAGCAAAATTAAGTAGTAAGAAATTTATATAAATTATTATTTCTAAAATAGGAACATTATTGGATGAAACATCTTATATTGAAAAACTTAATCAAAAACTTATAGGTGAATTTTTTTTTTCATTTATTTTTTCAATAGATTTTGAAGATATAAATAATCGTTATACAAATTTACGTATACGACATGTAGAAATTTCTACAAATAATGCTAAAGTTAGTTATATAAATATTGAACATTTTTTAGTTGGAAAAATTGAATAAAGAAATAACAGAGGAATGCAAATCTCGTGATACACGTATTTTGGTAATGATAAATTTATTGAAATTTATCTTACTTTAGGAGCTTGAGAAAATCATAAATGAATATGAATCTCAAATAAAAGAATTGAAATATATTTTATTGAATGAATATCCTTCAAATAATGATACATCAGAATGGATGATGGTAAAAAATTAAAAAATATTTTTTTTTAATTTTTAAAAAAATATTTAAATTTTATTAGGGAACAAGTCTTTCAAGTGAATTAATATTTTCAAAAAAAAAAGTAAGTTTATTAATAATTATTAAAATTAGTTAATTATTCCTCTTACACGGACAAAATTAGAAAATATAAATATTTTAAAATTAATTAAATTAAATTTAATTAAATCTTGTGGTGTTGAGATAATATCACCACCTATAAATATTTCATTAGAAGAATTCAGTAATTCTTTCAATTATAAAAAAATATCTAATAAACCTCAAGCTGTTTTTTGGAATACTGAAACTGGTGAAATAGGTCAAATGAAAAATGAGAATTTTCAATTTGAACGTATAGCTACATTAGGTGGATTTTTAATCTAAATTGAAAATAAATTTTTTTATTTTTATTTAGTCATTATTTTTTCTATATTTTCAAATTTTTTTAATAAAAAATTCATTAAAATAAAAATATGAAATAGAAAAAATTTTTAATTAATTTCGTTGAAACATCATTTTTAAATTCTATTTGAATAAAAGCATTAAATCTAAATCATATGAAAATTAATTTAAATATTTTTTTTTAATTTTAATTTTTATATTAACAATATTTTTTACAATAAAAAGATAATATTAATTTTTGAGATCACATTCATAATTATTATTCTTCCTGAAATTACTTTGATTTTTAAGAGCATTATTTTTAGCAATATTGATCATGGTTTTTATGTCAAACTAGATTTAGAGAAAAAAAAAAATAATTAGCAAAATAATCATTAAAAAAATCAGTAAAAAAAACAATTGAAAAAATATATTGAAGTCAAATTTAAAAAAAAAAAAAAAATCTTCAAACAATAAATATTAAAACTTTAATTACATCATTAGATTATTACAATAAAATTTTTTTTTTTTTTTTTTTTTTTTTTTTTTTTTTTTTTTTTAAATAAGGTGCCTATGAATTTGCATATAAGGTCCAAGATAAAATCCGACTTAATTAATTTTAAAGAGGTATCAGAATTTGATGATAAAAATTTTGAAAATGATTTTATTAAAAAATTTAAAGAAACATTTGATGTATTGGGTAATCTTATTTTTGAAATAGAGAATGATAAACTTCTATTATCGTGGCGTTTAAGCGCATTTATTTTCAATGAAGATTTTAAAATATTGCCTTTGTCAATTTTGGAAATTCAAAATAATTTATATCATAATTTAAATGTAAATTATGCAATAACAAATATTAAAATACAAAAATTTACCGAACATTCTTTTTTAATTCTTGCGGAAAAACAATTAGCTCCCGTCGATATTTTATTTGTTCGAGTCTCATTATTATTATCGCATACTCTACAGAAATATGAAAGTCAAAATACAAAGACATCTAATTGTGAATTCTCTAAACTTTCAGTATTTGTTGTAATGAACTCTATTGATAAGGGTCTGCAGGACCTGGCTCTGGATTTATTATATGACACGCAGAAAGAAGATTGTTTGCGAATTATTCAAAACGAATTAGAAAAAATTGATTATTTGAATGATGAATGTTCAAGTAATCATGTACAAAATGCAAGACAACTTTTAGCATGCTGCCCTGTTGATGTTGCCGCTTCATTATTATGCAAAAAATTACAACAATGTTCAGAGCTCACTTTTGAACAGCTCCTTAACATAGAACGACTCATGAAAAGCATAGCGCGATCTGCATGGAAATGTCAAAGTTTGAATCCTATAAATGATGATTGTTTAAAGGAGTATGATGGCAAAAGTTTTGCCGCGAAAAGGCGAGCAAAAAAAACGTCTACTGAAACCGAATCACTTCAATCTATAAGTGAGCCTTTTCTCTCAGATGAAGTTGTGATTGATATTCTACAAATTATCACGTATGTCTGTATTTTACCGATTAAAGTTGAAAATGAAGTGACTATAAATTTATTAACCAGCGTGCAAGAAGATTCGCAACCATATCCTGCAGATTTTTTGTCAGTACTTGCACTTGTTTTTGCAATATTTTCTGCAGCACCCGTCGCATTTAATGAGAATTCGTTTAAAAAAATAACAGCTGGCGATTGTGCTTTAAAGTTCATAAAAAGCAATGCAGTTTGGCGGTTAATGCAAGAGGGTAATACCAATCAGAAGAAAGTTGCGGTTAGTTTTATAAAGCACATTTTGCCAATACCACGTACAAGAGAATGGGTTTTTTATTGGGGACTATGCGAAAGCTTATGGCAATTTGGACATCATAGAGTAGCTGAAATTTGGGAAGATTATTTAACTGAAATTATTACTGTATGCAATAATTCAGATAATTCAAAAGCCTCAATTTATAGCATAAATAATCCAATTGTTATCGAAACTTTACTTATACTTGCTTTGAAGCATGAAAATCCGACAGTCAATCGTTTTATTGCAACTTCTTTAATTAAAAACTTTGTAGTTTTGCCGAGGGGAGCTCATAAAAAAGTATTAAATATTGATATCAATACTAATATGAATATTGATGTCAAAAATGATATCAATATTGATATAAACAATGACATGAATAATGATCTAAACAATGATATAAATTTTAATGTTAATACTTTGTATTTAAGATCTGAGTTTTTTATTGATGTAATAATTGAAAGTTTAACATCAATCAATTTGATAATTTGTAAAAACGAAGAAAAAATTTATAATTTAATTAAATTCATCAAAAACTTTTTTAATGGTTTTTTAAAAAAAAGTATTGAATATTATAATTTAATAAATATTAAATTTATGTCTTTCTTAAGCAAAGTTTCTAATCATGTAACTATGAGTATATTATTACAAGTTTTAATTAATAATCCAAAAGTATGTATAAATATTAATCATGAAATTCTAAATTATTGGATTAAAATAATTTACTCAATTAACAAGAAATTCCCGGGTTATTGTAGAGTACAATTAACAGAATTTGTTATAGAATGTATCATAGAAGGAATAATTAATTATAATTTTGAAAAAATAAATGAATCATTTGATAGAAATGAAATACATAATAGAAATGAATTATTTGAATTAATCATAATACAGATTCTTGAAATAATTGATGATAATATTTTAGAAAGCTTATGTTTAAAATTAAAATTATTTATTAAATATTTTAAAAATTTTTCTGAAATTTCCTCTGAAAATATATTTGAGATAATATTATTTAATAAAAATTTGGCGAATAAATATCATAAAGGAATTATACGTCTTTTAGCATTAAATATAATTGAACAAGATATCTCGTCTCAATTATATTATGATAAAAACTTTTTTTTTTATAAAAAATTTGTAAGATTTTTTTTTTTTTTTAAAATAATTTTTAGATAGAAGAAAAATTTATATATTTGTGTAATAATCTAAATGATGATTCAAATTCTTGGGATAAATTAATAAAAATAATAAAAGATATTAAAGCTTTGATTTATCAGTTTAATTTATTTAATTTTCAAATTGAATTATTATCAATTAATTTATTAAAAAAGTTATGCATAAAATCAATATTGAATCAAAAAAATCATTCATTAAAAATTAAGGCTCAATCTTTGATTATGGAAATTGGTTCCTTTGCTTATAAGCCTTATAAAAATTATGTTAATGTTAATAATAATCAAGATCAAATAAATAATAATGAATTCTTTAAAATTTTTCAAAATAATAATTTATTATTCGAAAATATTAATAATCAAATTGCTATTTATGGTTTATATTATAATTGGTTGAATTTAGAAAAAATTGATTTTATATTTTTATCGTTTGATAATATTTTTGAGTTCATACAAAAATGTCCAGGTAATTATTTTTTTTTTTTTTTTTTTTTTTTTTGCTTATTTATTCTTTATTAATAATAATTAATTTTCATTGGGAAAAAAATTATTCTGAAAATTTTAAAATTAATGAATCTATAAAAAAAGAATTAAAAATAAAATTTCCATTTTTGAAAGAATATATTAATAAATATAAAGATTCTTTGAATTATTTAATATGTATACAAATATTGATTATCGATTTATTTGGTATATGCTCTATTTTAAATCAAAATTATTTACTTGAGTTATCTATACTTCCATTTATATTTCCAGAAAAAAATCATGAATCTTATTTACTTAATAAAGAAATAAAAAATGATTGTTTTGAAATAATAATTGAAAATTTAAAAAAAACATTTCAAGAAACAAAAAGCTTTGATTATAATTTAAAAAATGTAGAAAATATTTCTAAAGCTTTTATTAATCATAAACCATTTAAAGAAAAATTAATGAAAGGTTCATATGAAGTTTTGCCTTATATCAACTTAATAAAAAATTCCATTAAAAATTCTAATAATTTTGGTTTTGCTAAAAGTATTATTAGTACGTATTAATAATTATTATATTTGATAGCACCTTTAATTACTGGTCTCATTGACGACTTTTCTGATGAAGATGATTTAATTAATTCTGATCATCCTTTAATAGAATTTTTTTGTGATATTCTTTTATATCAAGAACCAACAGATTCTCAAGTAAGTAAAAAAAAAGTATTTTTATAAAAAAAAAATTAATTTATTTTTGAAAAATAATTTTGAAAAAAAAATATATAAAAAATTTTTTTAGACATCTATAAAATATTTTGAAACAATTAAAGGAAATAATAATAAGGTAAAAATAAATAATAAATATTTTCCAGTTAGTAGAAGATTCACCATTATTTATAAGGTATTTATGCCTATCATTATTAAAAAAATTAATTGACATGAATCCTACAAATAATTTGAAAGAATTTATGAAAAATCTTATTTATAAAATAATTTTGGAAATTGATAAATCAACAAATAATGTTATAATTATTCCAAATACAATGATATATAGAATTCAATTAAGATATTGGCAAGCACTTATTTGTTTAACTGCAAATTCAAATTTATTAAAATTTGTTTGTACAAATGAATTTAATAATTATTTGAAATTAATTTTTTTACAATTAAATCAAATTAATTTACCAGATATTCGTCAATTAATAGAAATTATTATTTGCAGAATATCAATTCATTTATCTTATTTCACTATTTTAGTTTTAAAAAAAAATTTAAAAAATTTTTCATTATCACATCAAATTAAAATAAGTTATATATTAATCTCAGGATATATTATTTGTAAATATGGTTATAATAAAAAAAATAATTTAGAATTGATGAATATAACAAAAAATGACAATTTTAATTCAAAAGAAGATTTAAATATAAAAAATAATAAAAATTCAATAAATGATTTGAAAGAAGATTTAAATTTAATTGATGATTTGAATTCAAAAAAAAATATAAATATAATGGTTGATTACAATTTAATAGAAGATCTGATATCCTTAATTATGATTCATTGTTTTGAACATACAGCAAAAGTTAGAGCAATTTCTCAAATAATTATAATAAGAATATATGAAATTATTAATATTAATAATTTATTAAATAATGAATTATTAAATTTTTTATTGACAGATCCAGAAATATTACGTATGCAATTAAAAATAAAAGATTTGTTACATGATTGGGAAATAATTATTGATGAAGAATGTATTTTTAATGAAAAAAATTTATTGATAAATTTTGATGGTTTAGACATTAAAATGCCTTGGATTTTAGCAAATTTAATCAAGTAAGAATTTTTTTTTTTTTTTTAAAAAATTTTATAAAAAAAACTTTAGGAAAGAAATTTCAAATATTAATTCATTAAAATATAATGTATCAAATACTGAAAATTCAAAAAAAATTTTAAATAATACTTTGAATTTTCAAAAAAAATTTCAGCCTAATCGTGAATTTAAATTTTTAAATAATAAAATAAGAGAATTTAATATAAATTCAAATCGATCAAATCTTATTGTTGCTGCATCATTTATCAATAAAGCACCAAATTTAGCAGGTATTATTAGGACAAGTGAAATATTTGGTGTTGAGTAAGTTATAAAAATATTTCATTTTTTTTTTTAAGATCTGTTTTATTATCATCATTAAATATTCTTAATGAACCTGTATTTATTTCGTGTGCAGTTACATCACAAAAATGGTTGCCTTTAATAGAAGTAAGATTCAAATAATTTTTTCGATTAAAAAGGTACCTATACAAAATCTTATAAGTAAGATATTACATTACCGGGATAACGGTTATTCAATAATTGCTCTTGAACAAACTTATAATTCAATTTATTTAGAATTTTTTAAATTCCCAAAAAAGACATTTTTATTACTTGGATCTGAAAAAGAGGGCCTACCAGCAAACATACTTGCATTAACTGATTTCAATTTAGAAATTAATCAAAAGGGAATCACACGATCATTGAATGTTCATGTCTCAGCAGCACTTGCTATTTGGAAATATTCACAACAACATATATAATAATAGGCATAATTTTTTTTTTTATATTTTTATAAAACTTCCGTTATTCTTAGTACTTAATTATTTTAATATTTTAGATGACTAGAACGCAATTTTTCTTATGTTTTTAATATGAAACTATTCATGTTATTCAAGATTAATTATCTATTATGAAGATTGTAAAACCTAATAATTTTTTCAAATTCTCAGTGCTTCTAATGATCAAACTGATCAGTGCTTACAATCATTGAACTGATTAGTGAACAATGTTCTATACAGTATTTCATAGAGAAACGCAATTCTTGAATATGATATACAATGGGTTGTATAAAACCGCAGAATCTTTTGTAATAAAAGAATTATTGAAGTTTGCGCAAAGTGCAATCTGCAGCGTAAAAGGTCAACCTCAAGTCTTAAGTTATGTTGGCAAAAATTTTATGACACAATACGACCGCGAATATATTATTTAAGAAAAAATTTAAATAACTTAAGTTCCAATGTGGTGCTAATTATATAAGAAAAATGTGTATCTTTGCTTGCTCGAAACAATGTTTATTCGCAAAAGCTGTTGATTTAGTGAAGCTCTGTATGTGCAATAATACTTGGCATGTACTGATGTCTCTGGAATCAATGTGTACCTGAAGCTGTTAGCAAAACTTAAGAGTTTGCGTTTTTCAAGAAGTTGCTGTATCGGGCAGCTGGTTTATTTGGCGTTGCAGCCATCTGTGGCGTCTTTGTTTGCAGCTGCGTAATATTGAATCTATCTTCATTGCACGGTTAATCTATTTTCAATGCACATAGTATCTGTATTTCTTCCATTTCTTGTTTTCCAATCGCAAGTCCGGGGTGGTCAGGTTAATAATGATACATGTACTCTTCAAAGCGGCACAGCATGCGTTGATGATGTGTCTTATATACAATGTCGAATCAAAGAAAAAATTGCGCAGTACAAAAATGCTGTAAATGCTGTCAAAAGTCCCAAAAAAGGGTGTGAGATATTCAGTAGAGATGAAAGTAATTTCTGTGTAACGAATCCAACAGAGATGAGCTTTTATTGCTGTGGTGTTTTCATGAAGCATTGCCTGAATCATACTGCGGGAGCCGAACCCTCTTCAGAAATTGATGATGAAATTTTTTACGACAGTGACGAGAGTCTGGGCTTAGAGAGTCGTTTAACTCCAGAGGTCAATAGAATGACAGAAGACCTTATGTTAGCAGCAGAGAATTCCTCATCAAAAAGTGAAGCATCAGTCGATAGATCATCCAATTCTCTTAAAGTTGAAAATCATGAGAATTTAATTAAATCATCGACAAATTCTGAAGATACAGCAAAGAAAAAAGCAGCATCTCATTCTATTCAATCACCATTAATATCAAATGAAACAACATCAAATGATATATCAACAAAGGTACAAAAAAATGAGACACAAGATGAGACCCCTGATGAGAGATTAAATGAGAAGATGCTGAATGACATGCCATTAATGATGAGTGATGAAAGTGTATTACGTGATGCAGAAGAATTTGATCAAAAAAAATCATGTGATTTGATTGATATTGCAATTAATACAACAAAATATCTAAGTACTGGTATAAAGAAACTCGTTCCAATGTTTCTAAATGATTCACCAAGTCGATTACTATCTGAATTGAAAAAAACGCAAAGAAATTTGCAAGAAACTAATAATAATATAGAAGAAGGAAATACAAACTTTGATTTAGTAGTAACAAATAGTGATGATGAAGATGAAGATGATGATAAAAGTGTAATGGGAATTTTGGGACTTCTAAATTCAACAACAATCAAATCAATTGTAGAAATCTTAATGCCAGATAAAGATTTTAATTCAATTGATTATACAAAAACTGAAATAGAATTAGCATATATGTTGCAATATATATCTAATAAATTTCGTAATTGTAATAATTGTTTGATTGATCTTATGGAATCTTTAATGGGACAAATATTCATTATAGATATAAAAAATAATGAAATTGAAAATAAAAAAAATCAAGAAGCATTATTAAATATAAATGTTGAAGACTTTACAAAAAGATTAATAATTTGGTTTGATGATTTTGGTGAAACTTTAATGAATATAAATAAAAAAAATGAAAAAAATATGTTAATATTTATTGAAGATTTATTAGATGTATTAAAAACAACATTAGAAAAAGACAATTTAGGAGGTTTTATGGAAAATTTATTATCAATAATAACAATTATAAATGAAAATACAAAAAATATAGATCGTTGGGAATTAATAAAAAAAGATGCAAATAATATATATAATAATATATTAGAATGTTCTAATAAAAAAAGACAATTACTTTCAAATAATATTAAATTTAATCGACGAAGAAAAAAATTAAATTTATTCAATAAAAAAGAAGAAAAAATATTTAATAATAGAAGATTAAAAAATATAAAATTAAGTAATAATAATAAAGAAAAATTAATTGAAAATAATAATAGAATATTAAATAAGATAAAAGATAATAATAAATTAATAAAAGATAAATTATATTGGAAAGAAAAAATTAATAAAAGAAAAAAATTAAATAATAATTCAATTAACGAACCAAAAAAGTTATTGTCAATGTTAAGAGAAAATGTAGAAAAAAAAAATCGTTATTTATTAGAAAATGATAATTTTGAAATATTGAGTCCAAAAGAAGTGAATTACATACCAGATATGAATACAACAGAATTTGTAATGCATGGTCAACCATGCGAAAATCAACCATTATTATTCTTAAAATCATTTGAAAGAAATTATAATACTATTAATTGTACTAATTTAATTACATTAACTGGTTGTTTAGCTGAAAATTTTTTCATATCATCAGATGAAATTATTCTTGGCTGTTCTGAAACGTGGTGGAAGAATTGTAAAGACAAAACATTATTAAATAAAAATATAATTAAAGCTGATTGTATAGATAAATTTAATTCAGCTTTTAGTAAAAGAATAATTACTACATTAATTATTATGTTCTTCAGTTTTCTTTTGTAAAAAAAAAAAAAAAAAAAAAAAAAAAAATAAAAAAAAAAAAAAAAACCCCCCCTAAAAAAAAAAAAAAAAAACCAAACCTTTTTAAAAACAGAAAAAAAAAAAAACAGACCTTATAAATAGGTGGTCTTATGGCAATAACAAATTTTTATCCTTCTTTTTTAAAAGAAAATTTTCCAGATATTGAAAATGTTATTGCATACGGGAGTACAATATATCCACCAGAACAATATGTAAGTAAATAAAAAATTAAAAAAATAAAAAAAAAAAAAAAAAAATAGGAAAAAAAAGTTAAATATAAACCAAATGAAAGAAGTAATCTTATTGATTTTTTATTTGTATTATCTGATGAAAAAAAAGATGAGAAAAAAGAAGGATATTATAATTATAAAGATCATCCTGCTTATATAAAAGTTCCGAGAAATTTATTTGTAGCAGCAGAATGGCATGCAGAGAATATAAAATTGAATAAAAATCATTATTCAAATAAATTACTTAAAGGATCACCATTGGATATAGCTAGAATACAAACAAATAATAATTTTTCCCCCATTTTATATTTTCCTATGATTAAATTACAACCTAGTGAGGTGTGAGTTTATTTATTTTAATAATTTAGCGTCAATCACGACCATTATGGTGTAAATATGGAGTTGTATTAAAATCAAATTTAATTTATGATTTAAATAATTGGAATTCTTTTCATTTTGCTGGTCGTTTACATAAACCTGTAGGTTTTATATTATAAAAAATAAAATAGTTTTTATGTTTCAATTTTGATCGTGATTCAAATACAACAAAAAGTTTATGCCATATACCTTCTGAATCATTAATAGATTCCATAAATTCAAATAGAAATAAAGCAGTAAGTTAAAACAAAAAATTTAAAAAAAAAAGGTTTTAACAGCATTAAGTCTTCTTCCTGAAAGATTTACATTTTTATCATTATTACAAATGATTATTTCATTATCTTATAAAGGTAAAAAAATAATTTAAAAAAAAATTTAAAAAAAAATTTAAAAAAA
>JAPYZD010001490.1:0-25605 GCA_030522725.1 Ichneumoninae sp. B BG-2022a
GGGGGGGGGGGGGGGGGGGGGGGGGGGGGGGGGCGGGGGGGGGGGGGGGGGGGGGGGGGGGGGGGGGGGGGGGGAAAAGTGAATAGAAATAGATATAAGGGAGACTAAGGCTAGTCGGGGGCCCCGTTCGGTGTGAGGCGGTCGTGAACTCTCGGTGTGCCCTCGATATGAGCTTCGACACGCGATCCGCGGCCGGGAGGGCGGTGGGCAAGCCTCGCGGAAGGCTCGCGTGTCAAGCGCCTACGCGATAGTACGTACGGATGAGGAGTACTCGTCGAACACTGTAAACCCGTAAGCCACCTCGGCGATCAACCAACGCGAACGGGCACTGTAAAACTACTCCCGCCCCCCCTTTTATTGTGTTGTTCGCCGTTAAAAGGGAGAGCCGGCGACGAGGTGCCAAGATAACCACGATGCTCGAGCCATCGTCCTCCTCCCGCGCGTGCGCCGCCGACAACACAGAATTCCGGCCGAAAGGAGACGGAGTAAAAAAGCACCGAATGTGCATTGAAGAGACAACGGCCGGGGGGAAGCGAGGAGAGGATAATAAGTAAGGAAAAAATAAAATAAAATAAAGGGGGGCAGAAAAAAGGCGGGCGGATAGCTAGGGAAAGAATATGGGTGGCCGGATGGCACGAGGAAAGGGTAAAGAAGTGATCGGGGAGGCCGGTTCCGCGACCCCCTTGGGAGGTTGGTGAAATGCGGGCGGATACGTGCGCGCGAGACGAGACGAAAAGATAAGAGAAGAAAGCCGTAGTAGCGAACAGTAATAGCGAACCGGGGGGCGGCTCGGGGCTCGGCGGGGAGGGCGGATGGTTGGGTAGCGAACGATAGTCTCTGGAGACCCGACGACTCGGAGGATCGAACGCCGTAACAGTAGATAGTTCGGGACGAGCAGAAAGAGCCCAAGCAAAAGCGGCAAACACCCCGCGCGTAGTCTCGGGCTCTCCACTGACTCCTCTCGCTCGTTCTCTATTTATCGGATATCATCGACGCGAGAATTCACAAGCTTTTCCCGTGTTTCGACTCCTGCCATATCACTAGCGTCGATGGATTTGCGATATTCAATGTGCCCGGATAAATGCATTTCGATAACGAGGCGAGGAAACTCGCCTTCGGGCACGTTTTTCGCTCAAGCTTCGCTTTAAAAAAAAAACCTTATCTACCACTTTTTTTAATCGGAAGCTTCTCGTGCATGCTGGAACCAAAATGGCTGATAGTTAACCCTTCCAGTTCAACCTTCCGCAGTGAATCACCAAATGCACACGGGCTCTAATTGATCCTATTAATCGCGATCTGTGAATCATTGAGCTGTTAATCATCAACGTTTTTGGGAAAAAACGTGACAACTTTTTTGGGGCACAATTTTTGACGATAAAAAACGTTATCTACTTTTTTTAAATCGGAAGCTCTCCGAGTATGCGGGAACTAAAATGGCCGATAGTTAACCTTTGAGTGCACCCTTCATCAGAGAATCACTGCATGCCCATCGACTCTAATCGATCACATGCTATTCATTATCCACTTGGTTTGCGAAAAAGTGTCCAAACGTATTTGTACCAAAATTTTTTTTAAATGTTTGAACAAAAATAAGCACTATTTAACTTTACGATTTTGGGTTGGGTTTGGTTGAAAATTTTTTAACAAAAATAAGCACTCTTCACCTTAGCGATTTTGTGTTCCGTGACCTCGTGTGCACCGAGGGCTTCGGATCGACGCCGAAGCAAAAAGGAGATGGTTTCTTGGCACGGGAATCTCTTATTGACCAGAAAAGCGATATTTAGTGAACACAATTTGATTTTTTTTTTCTTTTTTTCGCAGAAGAATAGGATCTCGGATTTGGGGGATTTCTTCGGGTGCGGGAGAGTCTATCCGGCTTCGGCGCCAAGTAGCTCGGAGACCGCGGGTACACCTTACCTACCGGCAAGTAGCCGGGGTCAACCACATTTCCCACACGTTCGCAGCGCAGTGGCACAGGACACGTAACGGGGGCTGGGGCGGGTTGTCTATAGCTATCCAAACACGGACGCGAGCAAGAGGATAAACGGGCCGCGAGTGTTGGCCGGCTGTTATACACACGCGAACGCTATTCGTCTAATGCGCTTGGCTTACACGCTCGTATACACACCTCTAATAATCCCGATATAACGTCTCCGAGGGTACCCGCCATTATTAATGTTATTATTGCCGGCAATCTCGAGAAGCCGATTGCCGAACCGGGCGCCCGAATTATTATCAACAATTATCGAACGCGATTCAGTGGGTTGCGGGAGCCCGAAGTTTCCGTTCAGCGGAGATCGGAGGGGGGGCGCAAAATCCTCGGGAGCTCGTTTAATTGGGAGGGCGAACGAGCTTGACACGAAAAATGCCACGAATTTTCCCGACCATTTTTTCAATCGACCGACATTTACTGGCTTTACCGGCCAACTAAAAATTCGAACGACTCAATTCGGACCGAGTCGGTGGAAAAATTTTGCCTCGGACATATCTCGATAGGCCAAAGCTTACGAACCAACAAACGAATTTTTTCGTGCCGTCGAAAAATTTGTTTGAAGCTCCGTAAAGGCGGGCGTTGGATATCCAAGCGAATTCCTTTCTCGGTCTAGAATAGACAAAAAAAGGAATTCGCATCGAGCATCGCCTTGTCACGTTTGTAAATGGACGGAGGAAGCCGAGGCACGTCGACGGGGAATTTTTATCGAGCTCACCCTCTTTCCGTCTTGCCCCTCCGCCCCCCTTCGGCCCCCCCAAGGGAACGGACGTCTTCGGTTTTATTCGGGTTTCTCCAGACCGTTGCTCCAGAATATTCCGAAGCGGAGTGAAATGAGCTTGATAAATTTCGACGAGCACGTACACCACGTACGCACATCAGTGGCTGCAGAGCGGTATCAATGGCGGAGCTCCGGGCCGGTACTGTATCGGACGCCGGCCGGACAAGTGTCTTGCCGACTCGGAATTATTGTATGGAAAAGCTTGCTGGCAATAAGAGGCTGTCAGTCCGGCAGAATAATAGCGCGCGGAGGAGGCACACCAGCTATTGTCCGAAAGCGTCCAGGTACATTAGATTGTGAGATGGGGAAGGGGGGGGGAGTAGCGGTAGTGTAAAAGCCGCTAGTGGAGCGATTCCGAGTTCTTATCGGTATTCGAGGTGGGAATCGCCCCCTAACCTTCACAGTTCCGGGCGACGTGCCCGTTACAAAGCGTTGTATGCAGTTGGGCTTCCCCCCGCCCCCACCCCACAACACCGCTCACTAACGTCTCTCACTTGTCGACGCGAGCGTTGTCGTGAGAGAATAAAAAAAAAGAAAAATAAATGAAAAGCATTGTTTAAGTTGACGATAAACTCGTCGGAGGGAGGCGTAAGAGGGGTAACGTTGCCGAGACAATGTAGATGGGCTGTTAAGATAGGAAAGTAGTGGAGGGCTTTCTCTCTCTACGCTCTTCCCTGCTACGGTACGCGCGGGCAAACTGCGCGCACGACCGTCCGCTAAATTCTCAAAGTAATTCTACCCTGAGCCATCGATAAGCAAATTCTCTCGGACCGGTGATTTTCCAAGAGTGAGAACAACTATTTCATCCGACCCGTGTTGAATAAGAGATTTCGCTACCGCACACCCATATGGGAACGAAAATACACGAGGGGGCTTATATCGACCGGATACATCCGTGTGACCCTATGAAATGTATATTTGAGACGGAAAAATGTTATAGGTCGACATATATTTCGGCGAATGTATTTTTGTAGTTGGGACATTTTTTTTTATTTGTGTTTTTGGAATATACGTTTTTGAAAATAATCTTACACCGGTGATTTTTCCAAGAGTGAGAACAAGTATTTCGTGTGAGATTTCGTTTGCGCAAACCTATATGGGGAAAAATACGCGCTGGGCTTATGTCGACCGTATTATGTGACCCTACGAAAAACCGTATATAATATATTTTAAAAATATATTTTTGCGAATTCTCTCGGACCGGTGATTTTCCGAGAGTGAGATCAAGTATTTCGTGAGATTTCGTTCCCGCACACCCGTACGGGAAAAAATGCGCGCGGGGCTTATATCGACCGGATATGTCGACCGTATTACGTGACCCTATGAAATATATATTTTAGCCGGAAAAATGTTATACCTCGAAATATATTTCTAACGAATGTATATATTTATAGTGACCACATTTAATGTATTTATATTTTTGAAACTTATATGTTCGATATATTACCGATAATAAAAAACGCCGAATTTAATGAATTTGGAATATATATTTTTGCATATGCTTGATTTCCACGGGCGGCGCTAATCCTTGAACGGTAAAACTCGCTCGGAATTATACTCGAGAATATCTTTTATATTTCGAACGTTTCCCCGGTGCGTTGCCCGTCAGTCGACTGCAGAACGAAAAATAGAATAAAAGGAGAAGAATTTCATCGGCGCATACTTGGCAAGTGTCATTAAAATCATATGTGAATGCATCTTCGGCAGTTTCAACTGAAAAAAACTGTTCGATTACATCCCGTGGAAAATTTATACGCGAACATTTATTTTCCATATGTTAAATATAAGGCATGAAATTTATATTTCTAACGAATGTATATATTTATAATTACCACATTTTATGTATTTATATTTTTGAAACATAAATGTTCGATATATCACCGATTATAAAAAAACGTCGAATTTGATGTATTTGGAATATATATTTTTGCATATGCTTGATTTCCACGGGGGGCGCTAATCCTTGAACCGTAAAACCCGCTCGGCGTTATGCTCGAGAATATCTTTTGTATTTCGAGCGTTTCCCCGGTACGTTGCCCGTTAGTCGACTGCAGAACGAAAAATAAAAAAAAGGAGAAGAATTTCATCGGCGCATACTTGGCAAGTGTCCGTAGTGAGAAATGCGCACGTGCTTGTACGTTAATCAGGATATTCGCATTTGGAGTGCATGTCTGACGAGAATCGGAATCGGCCGAAACACCGAACTGCACTTTGGGGCTTCATAAATGCTCGCGGACCTTGCACCGGCTCGGCACGCTGCTGCACAGCTCGCGAATTTCGATAGGTCGACGATATTAATGCGATCCGGCGCGAACCCCGCTGCTGGTCCGCGGACCCGAACCACCCACCTGCTCCAATTACACTCGGTCCATTACACGTATATGTACAAACTTCCGATTTTCATATATCTTAACTTTCCGCCGCTCCCTGCGGCTCCGACATCGTTCGCGAGTAACAAACGTAAAAGTACATTCTACTTCGCTTAGAAATAAAATATATTGAGAGAAGGTTTCAGTAAAACCTATCGGTCATCTACAAAAAAATTACCATAAGAACATAATAGTACACTAAAAAAAAATGAATGTTTCGAGTAAAATTTTCTTGCGGGCTGCCAAAGAAAACATAATGTTGTTTCAACTCTACTTTCAATTCGGACGATTTCATACCGGATTGAAACGATAACATGCTACCTTGACAATCTTGCCGTCGTTGTTTCAATATCATATGGAATTGTAAGGATTGAAAGTAGAATTGAAACAAACATTTTATTTCCACCTATGGCGGAAAGTGTCAAATTTTCCAAGAATTTTTACCATAATATCTACGAAAAATTCTTATAAATCCGGTAATTCCCACCATAGGTGGCATCCTAGTTCCCTACTACTACCCGAGTCGAAATTTTCGCGCGTTACATCGGGCCCTGATGGGGTCCTTGTCAGGCCTCATCAGGGCCCTATGTAGCGCCCGAAAATGTCTACTCGGGTATGTGCGATGGTAATATATGTCGAACGATATAGTCATATTTACTAGATTTTACTCGGTGTACCAAAAAAAGCGCCTCCATTACCGTCTAATTTTTGTTACTTACCAAGGCTCGCGCGTATTTACAATTTCAAGAGACTCCCTTAATGTCTCGTTTAGCCGAGTGATGGTGCGTTGAAGAAAAAAAAAGTCAGCATTTAATGTAATTAACGAGCTCAGGTAGCGTGGACGAAAGTCGTCAGCGCAATGTCCCGTAGTCCGTGCCGCGACGCTACACGGAAAATTCAATTTATTTCGTATGCATAAAGAAACGCCGCGGGTCCAAGTGCAGCGACGGACAGGGAGATAGCCGCGAAACGAGGCCGTCGCCGCACGATTTCCCCTCCGTGTCGGCCGCGTCAGTTAACAGTCGGTACCGGCAGTTGCTCGTTTCACCAAACATGAAAGGGGCTTTTTTTCAAAAATGTATTTTTCTCGACGGGAATCGAGTCGGTACGGTAAGCAACTTGATTCGCCTCGGGGAGCTTGACCGGAGTTTCCGGCAACTCGGAAATCCAGTGCGGCCTTGCGGCCGAACTGTATAATATTTTCAATCGGAGATGCACGCTCGGCAGCAAGTGCTCGAGTTGGGCGTCGTGTCATGGGCCGACTGTCCACTCTGTCAATTATTGATAAAAGCTCGACGGTTTCGAGGAGCTTTGCCCGGACGCCGCGGCGGCCCTCTGAAAAATCGGCTTCCCGCGCGCCACACGCTGCGAATGTAAATTATCCGATCGCTCGGGAACCCGGAGCGAGCGACGATAAATAACGCGAAACCGCATGGAACGGTCAAGGGACGCGTACGCGTTACGTTACCTTTTTTTTAAACCCGCAGTTGAAAAAATAAGTTCCAAAAACAAAAGTTCTGTGCGCTTCTGTGCTCTCACTAAAATCATATGTGAATGCATCTTCGACGGTTTGAAATTAAAAAACTGATCGATTACATCACGTGGAAAATTTATACGCTAACATTTACTTTGCTGTGTTAAATATAAGGCATGGAACGTTCGAGGGATTCGGACACGGTACGTAACCATTTTTGTAACCCCGCAGTTGAAAAAATAAGCTCCAAAAACACAAGGTGTGCGCTTCTGTGCACTCACTAAAATCATATGTGAATGCATCTTCGGCGGTTTTAAATTAAAAAACTGATCGATTGCATCCCGTAGAAAATTTATACGCGAACATTTATTTTTGATATGTTAAATACAACGCATCGAACCGTCGAAGGATGTGGACGCGTTACGTTACTATTTTTTTTAACCGCCAAGTTGAAAAAATAAGCTTTAAAAATGTTGTTTGTCCAACTACTGTGCACTCCCTAAAATCATACGCAAATGCATGTCCAGCAGTTTTTAAAATAAAAAAAAAACTAATCGAGTCCACCTAATTGAAATAAAGTATACGCGATGATGTAATTTCCGTATACCAAATATGACTTTCCACGAAAATTTACGAATATATTATTAATTATTAATGTATGATTAATATACAATGAGACTGTGTAACGTGCAAATATTTGAATACCGTTCCCGTACACGAATCATACGCTTTATACGCACAATATATCTTCGCGCAGAAAATTAGTTACTATTTAAATACATTTTTTATACATTTTGAAAACTTTTTCTTCATACCGACGGTAGCTCTCTAATTCTTTATGACGATACATTTTACTCGGTAAAGTCCCGCTACAGAACTTTCCACAAAAAGGCGTGCTCAAGAACAGTTCCACGCCTTCGGAAATGAGTTCGAAAAACAAAATCGAAGAAACTTCCCGAAAAGTTCATTTGTTCCAAACTGGCCGGAGTTGAGTCGAGTAGACTACATCTAGTTATCAGACAATAAATGGTGCACCGAATCAACGAATGATCGCGTTGCCCGGCGAGCAGATTAAATTCGCCGGCCCGGTGAGAAGAAGCAGAAACTCGGTAGCGGAGTGATCGGAATAAGCAGTTTAATTCGGGTCCGTGAATCCCGAAAGAAAAGCTATCCCCGAGCGCATAACACGGAGCTGTGCACACAGGTGCGCTTCGGCTACATTACCGCGCGAGGATGGCGAGGAGAGAGAGAACGCGCCTCAACGGCACAACATTATTCTGACCCTAATCCGCGCGGAGTTTCCAACCGCGGCATTAGGATTATTATCCGCGCAGCAACGTAATTAACTAACTGAAATTCCGAGGATACATCATCGTTATATGGGGGAGTCTGCGCGAGGGCTCAATGGGTAACGCTACATAATCGCTGATTACGGCCCGGGCACAAATGGGCAATGCCGTGTCGGCCAGCGGGTGGCCGAACGGATCACCGTGCCCAGTCGATTCGGCGGCGATTGCAACGAAAAACACTCAGCGCGGTCCGGCCCGCTGACAACCGGTCCGAGACACTCGAAGACGCGAAAGTCTGTGGTCTGTCGGTGAGCTCGCGAATCGACGAAGAGTCGCGACACGTCCGATGCGCGTCGTTCGGTGTCCGCGGTAATTCGCCAAAAATTCTTCCGCTCCGATCGCCAGGTGGGATTCAGCGGCGGCGATCAATGCGCGACGATAACGGCAAGTCTGTTTCACTCGCGAGGTCCGACACGATTGGCCACCCACACGACCACCGCGTAAACTCGGGCGACTTCGCGTTCGCCTGTGCGGGCGTCGATTCTCCGACACCGTTCGCGATTAAAAAAGATGAAAGGTGACGGAATCTCGTTCCCGATGAATCGTTATACACGCTTTCTTTTTGCACGCAATTATTATCTCGTTATTTTGTTCGTCGATCGGGCAACGGGGAAAAGTCTCGCCGACGACGGGCGGAATCTCTCGCGGGTCCGGGCACGGTAAAACAAGTCGAGCGAAAGAAAAGTTTGCCACCCCACGGTGAGGAACGAGAGAAGAAGAAACGAAGAAGAACAAGAGAAGAAGAAAGAACGACTCAACGGTGGTGAACAAAGCTCTAAATCTCTAGTGTCTTTCCGACTCCGGTGCTGAGCTTTATGAAACGTTATGGGTTTAGACTTTTTTTTTCTTTATTTTCAACTTTTCCTCACCGTGGCCCGGAAACATTGGTCAAATTATCAACATTACAGCTCCGCGAGCTACAGTTTTAATTGCAACGAAACCCCGAGGACGTCGGCACAGGCAAACGCCGAGGTCGCGCGAGTGCGACCAATCGGTCAGGACTCCGGAATATCTTTGAATAGTTTCGCGGAAAAAAGAAAAGAAAAAAAGGAAAACGGTCCATGGTTGAACACTCCGAGCACGAGTTCATTGCGATGTGGGATATCGTCGTGGTATAGGCAAGGTTCTTCGCAACTCGAACCACAAACTGGCCACGATGTTCGGCTCCTGGCGAGTGCGAGGAGAGAGTTTGGAAAGCTTTGCTCGAAGAGCAACTTCCCAACCCTCTTCCGTTCCTCCTCGCGGCTCACACCGTCGCCGTCGTACACTAGTCACGTTTCTTTTTATTGTCTGGTCGTTTTACTCACCGGGATGATTCTGCGCGATAATCGGGTCGATCGCCACCAACAGGACGAGAAAGATGGGAGTCATATTGACCTCCTTCTTCCCTCCTGTATGTCCTCGTCGCACCCTCACTGCACACTCAACACCAACTTGCCAGCTTCTCTCCTTTCTTCCTGCGACCTATTCAACAAAATAAAATCACCCCAGTCAGAAAATTAAATCGGCACTGATTTTTCGATGCGAGGAATCGAACGAAGTAACAACAAAAGAAAAAAAGGTATGAAACAATAATAATCGCTGGTCGATGCTGACGATGTCTGCGCCTCCGCCGCTGCTCCTGCTCGTACCGTCGGGCGAAGAACTCCTCCTGTTGATTGACGCGAAAGAGTCTACAAGGCTCACGACACAACTGCGACAGTAACGGAAACTAGAAATTGCAACTTTAGATTGTTTCGGGGTTACGCGAAGTTTTGGCTAACAAACGTCGAGACCGAGCCAGTGTCGCTACATGGATTACTAATTTTAGTTTTACCCCTAAGCACCGTTATACGAAACGTCGTTAACACAGTTTGCATCGTCCTGGTTCGTTAATTCCCTGGGAATCTCGTGAGGAGCGATTGAACTTTCTTTCGATGATTCCACGACCATTCCATATTTTCACGGTCATCGCTGAGGACGTTTGGCAAAGAACTCGGTCGTCGTTAACTGGTCGCGCTGTCGCGAACGATGCGCCGAAAGAGTCGTCGCGGTCGAAAGGGTCCTCGTCTCTCTCAGTCGAACGAGTGCGAGCGATAGTCAATGGGCGAACAAACAGGTGGAAGCTGGTGCGAAATTTCGTGCAGCCTCAAACAAGAGCGGTCCGATAAAGCGCCGGAGAAGGGAGCGCGTTCGTTCGTTACGTTCAGAAACATTTTTACACCCCGTCTCGCCTCTCCTCATCCGCGTTCTCCGTTAATACTGCGACGGTAATTTTCGCCCCCCTCGAGGCGACGAGCGACTCAGCCGACAACCGCCCCGGACGAGCCACCGCATCAATAATCCCTCGTCGAAATCTCATGCTCGAATGTTGTTTCTCAAAAACGTCTCTCTCACCGACAGCGTCGGTCCGACACCGGCGCGACTCTGGTTATCATCGACACCGCAGGACGAACGCTCCTTTGTCCGCTACCGAACAAAACTCATTCCAGGAACATTGTCACTCCGTTGCACTGGACGAAACTCTCTCTCCTAAGCCCCATCCGCTCTCTTCCCGGTTTTCCACTATCTCCGCACAGTTTCCCGCAGCAGACATCCACTCGAAAGTTGGTTCAAGAGCCCGTCCTGTCCATCGCAGCCGCGCGGCTCGATGTCACGCAGCCCCGTTAGGCCAAGATTTTCTCAGACTACGATAGCTCCGACTTCCGCCAACAACTATCGGCCTCGTGGCTCGTCTCCGCGGAAGGAAGCCACGGAGGAACGACGGATGAAAGGCACTCTCCGGTTGAAGTTAATTCCTCACTCACTCGATATCTCAGACACTTTCTCAACTCTCCTCCACCGCCCGGCAATCCTCTCCCCGGTTGGGAAAACCAGAACGCCGACGATCAGGCCCCGTGTATCAAAGAAGGCAAAACGTTCGGCGGACGAAGAAAGTGTTGAACTTGGCGTTATCCTGCCGTCGCGTAAGGGTACTTTTCTGAGCGCGCGCTGTGGCCTGACTGACTCACACCCCCGTGCAACCCCCACACGCTTTCAGGCCGGTTCGCGCAAGCGCCCCGCTCTTCCCGTTTCCTCGGCAGCCCCTTTAAATATCCATCGCCGAAACCGCCAGGATATATCCCTTTGCCGCCGATCTGTTTATCCGTTGTGTTCGGTTAGTCGAGCCGGTGAGAGAGCGCCCGCACGGCCGTTTATGGTTATTCGCAACGGGACCGGTGTATCGTGTTTCGCGGGGTAAGAGAGCCAAAGTGAGAGGAAGAATCATCGTCCCTGGCGGTAGGTGGGCAGAGGTAGGTAGGGAAGGTGCCAGGAGGAGAGGGTTTCGTTTCGGCGCTCAAATGTCAAACGCATGCGTACAGGTAGCCCGGGGGCCGTGTCGGCGCTCGACTCCTCCGTGGGGGTCGAAAGCTTCCTCGCCACCGACGTATCGCAGTTACTGCTCCGATGTTTGTCCGCGTACAACTCTTCCACGGTTAAGAGTCTTGCCAGCGTGGAGAGCACGCGAGTCAACAGAGCCGGGCATAAACCGAGTCCCCGGCCATGCGGGGGACGCTTACGAATCCATCTGTGCAACACTATCCGATAGCGATCCGATATAGCGGGAGGCGATCGAAAAAAAAAAAAATACTTGGGAATAAAAGAGGAGGGAACGTAAAGCAAAACAAACAACCGAGGTAAACGAGAAAGATTCGTCGGATTCAACGATGGCGCGATCGTCGAGGATCCCGGCTAGGAATACCCGATGGACGGATTCTTCCGAACGGTGAGTTTATATTCTGTTGACAAAACTCTGTTTTAACTGTTTTTCCGAAACTAAACCGCGCGCGGTGCTTTTGAGAGAAATGCGGGGAAAAAATCAAGCGGAGGTAAAAAAAACGATGGAGCAAGAGCGAAAAGGAGAGGCGAGCGAGACAAAACAGTAATGATAAAAATAGGAAAGTGGGTGGTGGGCGCAGCGTAACGGACCTTTAAAAGCTCTTTCATTTCGCGCGATTGTATTGCGGGGCTCTTGTTGCAATTACCACGACCGTAACACTACTCACCGTGGTTATGGTCGGGGTATTATATCGTTATTTCTCCGCAGCCCAAAAACTCACTTGGCTTTCGCCAAGAAAAAGGTACGAAAGAAAAAGCGGGGGGGGCGAGTGGGAGGGAGAGTTCCGAGAGGGTCGGAGAACCCTGGCAAAGTTCACATTGGGATTGTTCGCTTTGTGTAATGAGGAAAAATTCCAAGGTGCAGGTAACTTAATTTAATATCGCGGTCGCGTTGCACAGTCGAGCCAACTGGCCCGACTACGGCCTGTCCGCCGATGATAAATCCCTGGCCGGTGTCCCTCGCGCCATTTTTCTCTCATTCCGCGCTCCAGCGGCTTTATATCATCTCTCCCATCTTCCGCGACTCAAACAAAAGATAACAACGATTTTATAATAACGTCCCCGACCGGTGGAACGGGTTGGATTGCTGGACGGGGAATCTTGGATGGTATTGGAATTATTCTCGCAAAGCGGAAAAGGGGGGGGGGGCTGAGTGGACAAGATTTCCGGATGAGTGATTAAACGATTGAAGTACCCAGTTTAAACAAAAATCCGGAAAGAGGGTCAACGTTATCGATACAACCGCACCGAGTGTCCTCACTGTTGTTCAATGTCATATCGCCCCGTGTATCTGGGTACCTGACGCGGGCTTATCAATATTTACAAAGTGTGACGATGACATATCAGTGAGGGACAAAAGCGAGTCACGAAATAAAAAAAAAATGTTTAAATGCACGTCATGCAACAGTGGTCGAGGTGGGGTTTTGGTGGGTTGGGGGGGGGGGGGGCGGAGTTAGGGGATACGACACAGCGAGGCAGCGGGTTAGTAGTTGGCCGTCGGACAATCGGCCGCCGGGGTGCATTCGTCCGACTTATGAATAAACATTTGCCGGGACAAGCCGGCGGAAAATTACACCGTTGGAAATACAAGAAGGCCAGTTGTATGATGGGGTACGCGAGAGAGGCGTTGTTCCCTCGCGAGCGCGGCAAAACCCCGTCTACTGACTCTCGGTCCTTTCGCTGCTTCTTCTTCGTCTTCTTCTTCGTCCTCTTCTTGCTCTCGTTCTTGTTTCTTCTCCTTATTGCGAAAGGTTGGAATTCAGACTTTATGTACACGTGACTGCTGCGCAGCGTGCAGTTAAATATACTCGGGGGAAGGAATTTGCCGGTAATTGTTGGAAGCGCCCCCCTCCCCCCTCCTCCCCGCCCGCCCGTCTATAGAAGCACCACCGACAACATTTCGAATGAGCCGAGGGAGGGCGAGTATCGGATGATTGTTCCATTCGAGGGGATAATTAATGCCGGGGAGTTTAGCTCTCAAAAGAGCAACGACGAATTCGTACGTGTGTGTATTGGCTCTGGTCGCGCAGTGAGAGGCCACGGGGGCGCAGCTCGGTACTCTATGTATATCGTCCGCAGCCCGCGATCCACTCGACTTTCAAAGTCCCGCTGAGAGCGCCTTAATGCCTTCGATCACGAAGGTAGTTAAAAATCGAGGTTCGCAACCCCGTATACCTATAACTGCTCGAGGTGTTGCGGGGAGAGGCGGGAGGGCTGTAGGGAATTTTCTTCGAAGCGACTCGGCGGAAGGAATATTTCGCCTCAAAGGCCCTTTGAGCAGCCCGAATCCTCGGGAATTACCGGTCCATGCGATTTATTGCGTACAATTTTATTATTCTCCGTAGCTCAAGTATCTCCCAGGGGGAATTGAGATAAATGAAAGGGAGGTAAAAAAAATAAATAAAAGGATGAAGTCCGACTTGGCGATATGATAAGAGCGTGGTCGTATTTCAAACATTTTAATTGGCGTTCGCAAATATTATTTATTTCGCGTGGGCAATGAGAAATAAAAAAAGGGAGTTAAGAGGAGAGTCGAGGAGCGACGGAATAGCGAACGGAGGGAGAGATTCGCGGCTAGCGGAGCAACATTTCGGCGGTATATCTATAACGGTCCGAGGAGTGCGGGAGCTTTCGACGGGAGACGGGAAAAGCGAGCGCGCGGAGTGACGGAGGGGGAAGAGCGAACGATGCCTCGGAAGACTTCAAAGGTACGGAATAAATTCAGGGAAAAGAAGGAAAAATCTGTAACTCGCCGAGAGTAGCGCGGGCAATCCAATTGTCAGAGAGAGCGGGCAAGAGGACCCGAGAGTTTGGCGCGGGAAGCCTTTGCGCACGGGAACCGAAGGAAGGAAGGAAGGAAGTAAGGAGGCGACGGGCGAGGGCGCAGAGACGCCCCGCGAATACGTGTACAGGGCTCATTCACACTGGCGCAACTTATCTCCGCACGGATAACCAATGTTGCTCGAACGCTCGAAGTGACACATTGAAATTAGAAAACGCACGGCTTCGAGAGAGATTACATTTACCGGAAAAAAACGAACACGTCAGATGCAGCGGAAATAAATCGACGAAAAAGTCCCGGGTGCACATTCGGTAATCGAAAATTACCAATATTGCCTTCCAAGATTCTTATGCACGGCAAAAAAAGTGTGCACGTTTAACAAACTTTTTTGACCAGAGGTCCAAAATTATTTTTGTTTGCTTGTCAAATTCGCAAGAAAATAATTGTGGGGGGTTGCAAAAAAGAAACGTATCAGAGCTGGGCAGTACTTGAAGTACCGTGCACTTGTTTGGTACTTCAAGTGCGTTCTTCAAGTACAGAATTAGTGTTTTAACAATTTCAAGTATCACGTACTTTTCGAGTACACCCTCGCATTTCGGATGCTTGATGTGTAGAATTGAGGTACGAACAAGGAATTCGTAGACTAGACATTTTGTTTCTATTAATATATGATTATCTGTCTTTTCAACAAGTATAATTTTAACAAGACTTAATACTTATTTTTAAAAATTAAAAAAAAGTATGTACCTTTAAAAAACGAGAAGCATCGTGAAGGGAACATTTTTATTTTTGAAAATGAAATTCTTGAATGAATACTTGAAGTATTTTTGGGTAGTTTGTCCAGGTCTGGTATCGATTTCACTATGTTTCAAAACACGTTTCAAAAGCAAGTCTTGTTCACAGGCTTCCGCATTCGTTACAATTTTTCATTTCGCAAAGAACTCCGCAATCAACTAAAAAAAAGTCCAATTATTAAGAAAAAGAAATCGTGGATATTTTCGTGCTCAAGGAATGCACTTAAAAAAAATTCATTTGACGCGATAGGATCCTTTTGCAGCGAGTGGATCCGTTGTTCCCCGCAAATAGGATCCTCCGGCTTCAAATGAATTTTATTTGGTGTATGTTTATTTAACGTACATAGACTTTTTCGCCGTGTAAAGGTGCCCGAAAACTCGTCGGATGATTTTTTTAATAAACGGTCTTTCGCATACATCGCTTGACTTTTATTGGAATATTTTTTTCCTCGCTCATATCGACTTTAATACAAGTGCCGAGACGCTGCTGAAAAGGTGGATCTTCGTCGGGTGTGTCGTGCAGTGTATGGAAATAGAGGGGACGGATATATCGTCGAGCGCAGGATCTAATAGCTTTACCGTTTGAGCTTTGACGCTGGCATCAAGTTTATTTTTCTTGTAGAGACTTCGGTACACTATACCTGCGCGAACTCTTTCTCCGCCGCCCCCCGACTGTTCCTCCCCACCGCGACGGAGCCGCACTCGTAATAAGAAGGAACGACAACAATTCTCACCTCCGCAAACTCTTCTCTTCCTGCTACTTCAACGCCATCGGGCGCTCCTTTGTGACGAAATTCTTTGGACCGGCTTCGCTCATTGTCAACCTCGTTGTCCTCGTATTAATTAAAACTTTCGCCAAATCGACTCGACTCGTTGCCCGCCACGACTCCGGGATGGCTGCCTGCAGGTTTTTGTTTCCGGAAATAAACAACGCCAGGCCAGGATGTATCGCGACACGGGTAGGGGAATGGGCGGATTCGAAAGGGCCGATGCAGGATTCGTCGATCGCAAAGGAAAACGCGGAGGGCTCGAATGTTGGGCAGCGAGTAGAATACCGGGTCCATTAAAAAAATGTTCAATAAATAATCGTAAATAAACAACGCTCGGCCAGGATGTATCGCGGTACCGGGAGGGAAATGGTCGGATTCGAAAGGGCCGTTGCAGGATTTATCGATGGTGAAAGAAAACGAAGGGGGCTCGACTGTTGGGTCGCGAATAAACGCCGCGTCCATTAACATGTTTAAAATAAACAATAGTAAATAAACAACGCTCGGCCAGGACATATCGCGGTACCGGGATGGGAATGGGCGGATTCGAAAGGGTTGATGCAGAATTGCGTCGATCATGAAGGAAACGAAGGCGGGCTCAACTTTTGGATCGCGAGCAGACCAAAGGTTGAATTCGCCAGCGCGTCCGTGTCCATTAACGTTTCTAACATAAATAATCTTAAATAAACAACACCCGACCAGAACATATCGCTAAACCGACAGCGGAATGGGCGGATTCACAAGGGCCGATGCAGATTTAAATCGATCGTGAAGGAAAACGCAGGGGGGTTCGAATGTTGGACCGCGACTAGACCAAAGGTTGAATTCGCCAGCGCGTCCGTGTCCATTAACGTTTATAACATAAATAATTTTAAATAAACAACACCCGACCAGGAGATATCGCGGTACCGAAAGCCGACTGGACGGATTCGAAAGGGCTGATACAGAATTACGTCGATCATGAAGGAAAAGGCAGGGGGCTCGAATGTTGGGCCGCGAGTAGACGAAAGGTTGCATTCGCCAACGCGTCCGCGTCCATTAACGGTTTTAACGTAAATAATCGTAAATAAACAACACCCGACCAGGACATATCGCCGTACCGACAGCGGAATGGGCGGATTCACAAGGGCCGATGCAGGATTAAGTCGATCGTGAAAGAAAGCGCAGGGGGCTCGAATGTTGGGTCGCGAGTAGACGACAGGTGGAATTCGCTGACGCGTCCGTGTCTATTAACGTTTTTCCGCACGGTACGTCGGCGCCGAAGGGTTGCAGTCGGGACTTCGAGGTCGAGGAATTTCGCGGGTCTCTCGCTGACTGCGCCTCGGCGGTGAGATTGGAAAGCGAAGACCGGGAAGAAGGCTCTGGCCCCGTTTCTCCCGTCAACGCCGGCCGATCTTCCGTGCGATCCTTGACACTCGAACCACGGCGTCGTAGTCAGAAATAACGACGATGTAAAGATAATCGCCGTCGCATTTCGCGTATACGCTTGTTCATCGAATCAGCGGGGAGCGGCGAAGCGGGAAGCGACAAAGAACCATCGGGCCGTTGCGTCAACGTCGCCGGAGCGTGTCAACTACTCGCTTTGTGCCGTGTCAACCCTTGACGCTCAAATCCTCCCAAGGCTCCGATATGTTTCGCGCCCGCTCGTTCGGAGAGTTCCGTATCGAGTCGCAAAGAACACCCGGAGAGACACCAGAATAAAAAAAGAAAACCTCGAATCATCGCTTCTCCACGTTACCTCGTCAATGCCGCGTCCAACGCGTCGGGCTAATTGAAACTGAACATGCAGCGGAGTCGCCGTTTCAATTGGGCGCACAATGGCACACACTCGGTCGACTCTGTCTCTCCGAACAAACGATATCAATGTCGCGAATCCCGCTCGCAGCTCGTGACTCTCAACGGCAAGACGGCGAATGGTTCGAAATTTGTAAAGAACAAAAAGACCCCGCGCCGCGATGGAAAACTCCGCTAACCGGGAATCTTATTTTGTAAAGAACCTTCGCGATTCAACGGGTTTCGTTGACGAGCTCTAAAAACGAAGGGAAAAAAAGAGGCTGCACTGTCGTCAGTCTTGCACAACGTCGCTTTTGTAAAGCGTCGATGACAAAACCTGATGATACCGCTTTAATGACAAAGATTCATTGGGAGAGGAAGAGCCGAGGGGCGGGCTGCGCAGTTCGAGATAGAGAGGAAAGCCCCGTGACGTTCACGCCAACTTGCCTGCCTGGTAAACATATTCGTGGTAAGCGAACGATGAAAAGGCCGCTGCTCCCTCGCTACCTCACTCCCTCACTTCGTTTTCATCCGAGGCCACGAAAACCATAGCGTATACGCTGAAAGAGGGGGGGAGAGGAAGGGGGCCGGGGGGGGGACGCGGTAGCATTCGCCGGTGGAAGGCTTTCAGTGGTGAAAACGACGCGGCGGCTACTCCACCGCGTCTACCTATACAATGAATAATTTATAAAAAGTGAGAATCCCGAAGCTCGCGCTGGCGGCTACAGCGTCAAGCACGCCGGCGAGCTACGTTGCTACTATTACAGTCGTACATGGTAAAATGCTGCAACGGGGAGGGGGACGGACCGGCGGGAAAACCGCTCGGGGAAATCAATGGAAGAGAAGCGGAGGAGAGTCGGGGGAGGGGGCACGTCTTTTCGGACTTTTAATTTTCGACCAGATTCGCGGCGTCGGCGATCGAGTCCCTGGACGACTATATTTCCGGGCATCGATCCGGTAATGCGCTTCGGCCTTGATTCCCAGGCTTTTCCTGTCGAGGCTGAACTCCCGAGCTTTGCGAATCTTGATTATTATTTTTATTGTCGTTGTTATTCTAGGATGAAATTGGGGAATATGGCCCAGCGAAGAAACCCGCGAAGCAATTGTGTATGGTCCATAGAGGAGAGCGGGGCAAAACGGGATAATAAGACAAAACGCAATTTTGCAATAACTTTTGGAATGTAGCGATGGTAGCCCGTGGGGCAAAACGGGTTTGATAATCCGGATGTATCGTTAGTACAAAATGGGGCATCCGAAAATGATTGGAAAATGGAGTTTTGCCCCCACTGTCCCGTTTTGCCCCGCTGTGCCATTTTGCCCCGGTTCCCCTATTCCATACTTTTTCCCTATGTCACAATTATGATGGATTGATATTATTAGTGTAATATTTTTATTCATTCGATGGTTTTTGTGTAAGTCGAAGAGTGAACGAGTAGGGAGTAAAATGGTGAACCGGAAACATGAGGCTCCTCCATGGAAATCCGACCGCGTATTTCACAAACTCGGTCGACAAGTTATCCATTATTATCGACTTTGTTAATATTATTGTAAGGTGGGAGTGGTGAATATGGCCCACCCGAGAGTAATCCGTAAATCTATTCTAAACGGACCATATTCACTACATTGCCCCTATAGTATAATAACAATAATGATAGGTTGTTGTTATTATTTGCAATATTTTTATTCATTCAATGGCTTTCATGTGAGAGGAAGAGACGAGTTGGGAGTAAAATGTTGAACCAGAAATATGAAGCTCGTCCATGGGAATCCGACCGCGTACTGTACAGACTCGGTCCAAAAGTTCTCGATCATTATCAGCCTTATTATTATAATTATATTACGAGGTAAAAGTTGTGAATGTGGCCCACCTGAGTAATCCGCAAATCAATTCTATACGGACCACATTCGCTACTTTGCGCCTGGATTATAATAATAATTATAGATTGTTATTATTATTTGTAATATTTTCATTCATTTAATGGATTTCACATAAGACAAAGGGCGGCTGAGTAGGGCGTAAAATGTTAACCGAGAAACATGAGGAACATCCATGGAAATCCGGCCGAGTATCGCAGAGACTCGGTCTGAAAGTTCTCTATTATTATTATTATTATTATTATTATTATTATTATTATAAGGCAAAATTGGTAAATATGGCCCACCCGAGTAACCAGCAAGCTAATTCAATACGGACCACATTCACTACTTTATAATAATAATGATAGATTGTTTTATTATTTGTAACATTTTTGTTAATTCAAAGGCTTTCATGTAAGCGAGATTCTGGGCGAGCAGGGGGTAAAACGTCGAAGCAAAAACACGAGCCTCGTGCACGGGGAATCCAACCGAGCGCCTCACAGAGACACGGTCGAAAAGTTGTCATGAGGCGGATCCGCGCTCTTTCAGGTCGCATTAATTAGTCGGTGCATTGACTAATGAAAAATATCGTTAGCAAAGAGAAAAAAAAATCCAAAGGAGATATTCCAAGTGAAAATATTCGACGGTTATAGTTAGAGTGGATCGAAACTCTGAATTTTCCGGCGGTCCTGCAGTTGCCGGCGCCGCTGGTTCTGCTCACTTGTTTGGGAGAGCTACGTTTGCAAAAGTACGCCTTTCGCTTCGTTCCGAGTACCAGAGGCCACTTGTGTCGGCCAGGTAGAGGTAGAAAAACCGGGGGGGAAAAACGAAAGAAAAGAGGGGGAAAAAAAATTCCGTACAGTACCGAATGCCGGCGACGATGCCAACGGTCTCCCGACGAAGGTGGCTCATTGCTCTTTGGAGATTCGTCGAGATTGTGGCTAGGCAAGGGAGGGCGGCCGGGGGGGGGCGGCGGTGGCTGCGGCGATCCCTCCACCCCAGTACTCGGTACCAAGCTTTTCTTAATGTTGCGATATTTTACCGCAAAGTCTGTAAATCTAATATATTACCGACAGTAATTAAATATAAGTTACACGCCCGGTATGAAAACCAACAGCCAAAGTATTGTCCGCAGATCGTAATTCATAGCGCTAAACTTTTCTCGGTTATCCTTGACGAAATTTAGTCAGCCGAGGCGGGAAAATCTTTTGACTCGTCCCGGTTAGGTGGCTCGCGCGGGGCAACCGGTCAATAAGATAACCGGCTGGGGGGGGGGGGGGGGGGGGATGAGAAAAAGCTACTTTGCCGGAAAGGTAGCGAAAGCTGCACCGATATTTCATCAAGGTATCGTTCCTCGAATTAACGACGTGTCGCTCCACCGATACATTTATTCCACCCATCGAGGCTGTTATTCACTCGATATTATCTCACTTTCTCCCGCGAATTGTTTACTCAACTTTGAATCTAATTTACGAACCGGCGAAATATTTATGTATGTACGGAGAGTAAAGAGAAAAAAAAATCCGCACACCGTTCTATATTCAACGATAAGTTTAAGATAAATACTCAACTATATTTACACTTTCTCACTATTTTTACCTCTTTTCTGGATAGTTTTCCTTAAAGCTGAACGTAAAGCTACGAAAAAAAATCTTTAAAAAAATGTCAGAACTTAAAAAAAATAAATCGAAAATAATTCTGACAATATTTGGCTTTCTCCCGCGAATTGTTTACTCAACTTCGAATCTAATTTACAAGCAGGCGAAATATTTATGTATGTACGGAGAGTAAAGAGAAAAAGAAATCCGCGCATCGATCTGTATTCAACGATAAGTTTAAGATAAATACTCAACTATATTTATACTTTCTCACTACTTTTACCTCCTTTCTGGATAGTTTTCCTTAAAGCTGAAAGTAAGGCTACGAAAAAAATTCTTTAAAAAATGTCAGAACTTACAAAACAATAAAAAATAATTCTGACAATATTTAGTGTGCTTCACAAACTTACATGCAGGTAGCCAGCTAAAATTAGTATAGTGCAGAGCTGCCGCAATTGTCTTGGGAAGTAACACGAAATCCGCGTCTAAAAATGTGCGCCGGACGTCAAGCCGGCAAATAGTGACACGTCCCATTTGTTTCTCTTCGAGTGCGGATCGAACAGGGCACATAATTCACCCTCACTTATACTTAGCGGATGACCGTGACAGAGAGGCTCAGGGAATGATGTAGTCTCTTTTCGGATGCTGATCGAGCAGGACGTCCCCCCTTACACGTAATGATTCACAGTGCGAGCATGTAAATAGTTAATAACGCAACTCCCGACGGGTCGTGATTTAGGGATGCGAGGGGTCGCGCCGAGCCGTGCACTCACTTTTAATATAAAAGACTCGATAAATATAGTCCGGAGGGTATCCTCGTCGGCGCTCGAAGCTACTATATATTTCGTGAACGGCAGAGGCAAGAATCCCTTCCGCAGCGCCAGCGTAGCCGCGTCCCTTTCCTCGCCCGAATTTTCCCCGTCGCCACAATATCAGGCTTATTTTATATTAAAAGAAAAATGAAAAATAATATTTCATACCGAGCAGGAAGCACAAAAAAAAAATAGACAACTAAAATTATCAGCGGTCGATAACTTTGACGCTAATGGCCCGATATTCTTCCTCGTAACTCGCCTACAACACGGTCAGGGGATTCATAAGAATACAAATTATCGCTCTCGAGCTCGGGCGGGCCTGTTGTGTTTGACGAACGGTGGAGGTGCGAGAGACCGAGGACAGAAGCCCCGGGGAGAGGAGCGTAAAAAGATGGAAGGGCCACTGGCAGGGAAAGAATCGAGAATGTGAAGAAGCGAGCCCCGAGCGAGTTTAATTTCGCGCTGGTACATTGGCCCGCACCGTCTCGTTTCCACGGGGCACCGAGTTTCAAGGCGTTGCATCCGGAACACTAAATCATACGATATTAGAGAGTGTAGCGCGAGGGAAGAGAGCGAGGAAGAAAATGGTTGGGTAGCGCGGGGGGGGGGGGGGGAGCAGGAGAAGAGTAGCCGAGCAAGCCCGGGGGGAGCGCCGGCAGCAGCCACGAGCACGAGCCCGAGCGTGGCCGAGATCCAATTTTTCTCGACCCTGTCGCCGCGAGTTACGAAGAAACGACGAGTCTGCGGCACGACCACCTCCCCGTTGCCATCCACGCCGTGTACTCTTTTCCCCATTCTCGCACCTCGCACGCCGGCCTATCGTCTCTCCTCCTGCGTTTCGACTTCCGACGCCTCTCCCCCTTCCCCCCCCCCCCCTCCACGGGGTCTTCGTGCCCGCGCGGTTTTCTTGACAATTCGCACATGCGGAGGAGACACAACCGGAAAAAGGGAAGATGAGATCCGACGCGCAAAGAGGATGCAACCCCCTGCAACCCCCTGCGACCCCCCGCAAGCCCCCGCCGCGGGCGGGAGCTCCCGAGAGCGACGCGCTGCTCCTTCCTCGGTCCTCGCCTTCTCCGTTTCTTCCTCGCTACTCTCTTGTGCTCGACATCGAATGAAATCCCGGCGAAAGGTGATGCACGGGCACGCGGCATCGTTACAAGAGAATACCCGAGAGATTCCACTACGGGGCTGAATCGCGAGCGCGGAAATATGACGCGAATGGACCCAGAGTCGTCCAATCGCTTTTGTGAAAAATTCGACCGCGAGGGCGTTGACCCCCTACGAGCGCTCACCGGGTCGCTGACCTCGGAATCGTAAAGTGCACTTTTTTTGGATAAACACAACTTTTGAAAATTAAATCTACACTGAGAAAAACTTACTTAGTAAATAGTTCCCAGGAGGGACGTCCACATTTTACAGTTACGACAATGACCAAAAATTGTAGTTGTAACTATAATTATAGTTCAATCAATTGAGTTTATACTATCGCACACTATCTATATAGACGTCCCCCCTGGGAACTATTCGTTATAGTAGGAAATACCTACTGTAACAAATAATAAATACTTTTTCTCAGTGTACCGTCCAAAGGCTTCAGAGTTTGGTAACTAATTTATTATGGTTAGTTGTGCGACTTCACTTTGGTTTCTTTGGCAAAATACTTCTCAAAATATCAATCGGTTAGTCCTCCGTTTCGCTCATCTTCGTCGTGGTTTTTTCTAGTACATTCGACTTTGTCTCATATTTTAGCTTTTTGGTTACATGAATCGTAACATGTTTGTTCTAACTCAGTGGTAGCCTTCAAAAATGTTTTTGATCGCTTTGATTATCATTACGATATACTTATTGTATTGCATTCGTATCAACAACGCTACTATATGTATCGTCGGTAGGGTGACCTATGGTGTTGTAATTGGAATCAGCCTATAAGTAATAGATAAAATAAATAAAATGAACAAATAAGGTAAATAAAATAAATAAGTTAAATCGTCGACGCACGCCCGGTAAACCACACAACGTCAGACTTGCTGTAAAGCTGCAACAATACCTTGGTAAAAGCAATTTTCCACTTTGCATTTTGCATCCGTTGATAATAATCAACGGATGCAAAATGCGCGCGCTTATGAGTAACGAATGGCCTAAGGCTAAGAAGCTATTCCTTGCTACAGAATAATTTGCATTCTCAAAAGCAAATAAACCCATACATACATACATACAAATTACATAAATAAATCAAACCTGGCACAAAAAACATTTCAACATATTTTCCAAAACCGCACGAAGATATTGACCTGTTTTTTAAACCGGGCGATGTTCAGTTTAACGTTCGCCTCACCGACGTGCGCTCGAAGGGTGAATGAATTAATCGGCGGTTAAAGCTGGTGTTTCATTATTTCGTTGATTGGCAGTCATGCGGGTCCGCGGGCGGTTCGCGAGAGGAGCGCGACGGTATCCGTTACAGAAAAAAAAAAGAGAGAGTTCGCGGCACGGGCGTCGAAATGATATTGTATTCGTTATAAACCATTTGAAAAAACATTCTGCAGCGAACGATAAGAGCTCGGGTGTAGCAATAACAAACGCTGTTAAAATAAATTGGCTCAACAGGCGACAATCGCGCATCGAACAAACGCCTACCCCCTCCTCTCCCCACCGCACTTCCGTGTGGTACGTCATTTATTTACGTCAGCGATATCGCCCCCCGTCGCGGATTATATGTGATATTAAATGAAGCGCGAGGAAGAAAGTTAATGGTCGCGTTCCATATGCAGATTCACGTCTCCATCGTTCCGAGGGGTAGCTCGAGCAACCTTATACCTTACAGCCCCGAGTAATATAGCAGCTCTTTGTATCCATTTTATGGCACAGGTACGCCGTAAAGCCGGGGCTGATGCGGTGGCTCTCGCAGTGTCGGACGAAGCGGCGCCGGCATATTAGGAGGTAAAAGGTAGCTGCGAAATCACGGCCAGGAGGGAGTTCAGTCATTTTCCTCCTCCGTACACGGAACCCTTATTTTTACCACCCCGTATAGAAAAGAACTAAAAATGACGGAAAAATAAATGAAAATCGAAACTTTAGCGCCAACACGGAGGAGCGCGGGGCTTACCAGGTTAACCCAATGACATGGTGTGTCGCGCGATACCGACGGGTCGACGATCGATAACGACCGGAGCCGCGATTGATCCGCGAGGCGAGGCGGACGGAAGTACACAGTGGACATAGGGGCACAGAGCGCGCGAGCCGGTCCTCGGGATCAGAGAGTTGGATATCTGCGAGTCCCTTTGGCGAGGCCTGCCGTGGTTGCGGCCTCGGATGGAGATCAAAGATCCAGGACCGGCGATACCGAACCCACAGGGTGGTCTAAACAGGCAATTACTACTTGGCTCGGGACGTTATAGAGGGAATCGAGTGGTTGTCCGAGGCGGCGCGTCCAGCGGGTGTCACACGCTCCCCATCGCGAATGCCGGTGTCGGGCTGACTGAAAACTGTCGCTCCCTGAGGGGGAGCCAACCCTGCACGGGGAGGCTTGATCCTTCCAGTTTAATATTCCCGAGTGCCCGAGGCTCTCCCGTCCGGACGAGCGCCTTGCAGACTTAAAAACTAATAATCGTTTATTCCACGGTCTATACACATTCCTTTATTTTTTCCCCTCAAAGTTGTATCACCGTGCGAAATTGAAATCCTCTTGGGGACGCAAACTATCCGGAAACACAGGAAAGCCATCGCCGGCTCGATCGATCTTTTAATTTCTTCGGCCGGCGGACTTTTGAGGCTGGATGTCGGAAGAGCTGTTTCAGAGTTGTTAAGGTAGTACTAGCGCAATGACTGACGCCGCCTAAGTTTCAGAGGAATAAAAGAGAATTACAAACACTTCTCGATCGGATAAAAATCTGAAAAAA